>OX940804.1:13932605-14065393 GCA_954870605.1 Acer campestre
TGAACCTCGAAATCCACTAATTGAAATGAAGTTTACAACCTATGTAGACCTCGTCTAACACTTCGGTCTGTAACCCCCCACTTCTACCACGCGGGCCTTTAAAAGTGGCTCTAGTCCATCTTGCTTGTGGCCTAAGCAACCTTAGCCAACAAGACTTAAATTCTCAATGAAGAGAAGATACAACCTATGTGTGAATATAAAAATACTCAATAAATGCAATGAGAGCTAGGCAACTCTATATGCTTATCTAGGATGAAAATATGTCAATAAAAATGATCCTAGATATCAATAGCTAAATGACATGTCAAATAGCTTAGCTAAACATAGATTATAAAAACCTAGATAGCTATCACAATACAACACTCAATCAAGTCAATCACAAACAATCTCTATCTTGTATTTAGCATATTATCTAAAAACATACAAGTAATAAAAGAGATTCCTTAATATGAAAAACACTAAAATTAGATGAGATTAGTGAAGAACATACCAAGGAAAGATGTGATGATGCAAAACCATTCAAATAAGCAAACTAACTATGCTAGAAAATGCTTAGATGATCTTTGATGCCCATGTATATTGTTTTGAGTGTATAAAGGTGAGTTCTTTTCAATTTTTCTCTTGAAATGTGTTCTTGAAGAAAATATGATTTTTGGACTCCACAAAACGACCTAGAAATGAAAGTGGCATATATATAGTATGCCAAAGTGAAGTGGTGCCGTTTTGTAATTTTTGCAAAAGACCGCCTTTTCTGCGCCCTTGATTCTGCGGCCTTCACCGCAGAACACAGGGCGCAGAACTGTACTCAACAGTTTTGCGGCTTGATTATGCGGCCAGGGACCGCAGAACTCAAGGGCGCAGAAATGCACCTGATGGTTTTGCGGCCCCTAAACGCAAAACCCAAGGGCGCACAAAAGAGACCAGAGAATGTGAATTCTGGTCTAACTTCTGCGGCCTAATTTCTGCGGCCTTGACCGCAGAACAGGGCGCAAATTGCACCTGATGGAGCATCCTAAAATCTAACCATGCTATGCAATACTAAGCAAGATGCACCAAATAAACATGCATGAAGAGAGATTAAATAAGCATTAATGCATACACAAAATAAAGACACAACACATTCAAGAATGAGAATTTATGCAAGAGTTGTGGTGTGTGTGCATCTACTTCTCTTCATTGCAAGAACACTAAGACATATACCTTTGGAGTGCTTCCTTTCTTGAGGACTTGACAAGGGCCTTAAAGCTTGATCCTTCAACCACCTAAGCTACCCTTACAAACAAACCCCAACATGTGGTTTGTCCACGAAATAAGCCAATCAAAAACCGGGAATCCTTACAGGGTTTTCCACGTATACATCAAGTGTCATTTACAATTCCGCACCATATTACACTTGTTGTTTTTATATTGACTATTAGGGGCATTTTCGTAATATTGACATTAAACGAAAATTGGGTGAAAATTAGTTAAAATCTATTCACCCCCCCTCTAGATTGATATTGTATACACACCGTGCATTATCTGTGAACTTTCACTTAGCATACTTGCATATGTGTGCATTCTCTTCACATGTCACATTTCACACTAGCACTTTGATTGTATATCTTGTTGTGTGTTTATGTGTCTTGTAATTCGTTTCCCAAATATGTTCGAAAACATCCGCACGTGCATGATAATATGCTTGGTTTTACACGAAGACCGCTCACGGAGAATGCCCTTGGCTTCTCCTTGGTTTCACCTCTTTTGGTGAATCGGCGGTTACGATCGGTATCTGGCTGTCGAAACCGCCGATCAGGACCCGATGCATTTAATATCTCGGGTCTGATTTTGCGGTTAGATCGACGGTTACGAAACCGCCGTTGCTCCCCCTGTTTCTCTCTGGGACCAATTCGGCGGTAGTGATCAGCGGCCTGGCAGTCGAATGAAACCGCCGATCGTGTGTTTTCAGGGGCAATCTTGTCTTTTCACATGCCCTATTCTTGATGTCTATAAATATCACACTTTCTCTATTCTCTAACTTAGTTCTCTGACTCTAAAGAACCCTAAACTTAAAAGAGAGATATTTGAGAGAAATCAATCAAGAACTCATTTTTATACACTCAAAACCACTACATGTGCATCAAAGATCATCTAAGCATTTTCTGGCATAGTTAGTTTGCTTATTTGAATGGGTTTTGCTCAACACACATCCTTTGGTATGTTCTTCACTAATCTCATCTAAGTTTAGTGTTTTATTTATCAAAGAAATCTCTTATATTATTTGTATGCTCTTAGAATATATTCTAGATACAATAAAGATTGTTGTGTTGACATGATTGAGTGTTGTATTTTGATAGCAACATCTAGGTTATTTAATCTATGATTTGGTAAGCTTTATGACATGTCATTTAGCCATTGATATCTAGGATTGCATTTGTTGCCATCTAATCATCCCAGATAAGC
Source organism: Acer campestre (assembly GCA_954870605.1). Lineage (NCBI taxonomy): Eukaryota > Viridiplantae > Streptophyta > Magnoliopsida > Sapindales > Sapindaceae > Acer > Acer campestre. The sequence goes on from OX940804.1 coordinate 13,935,048, forward strand.
ATATAGAGTTGCCTAGCTCTCATTGCATTTGTTGAGTATTATATATATTCACATAGGTTGTAATCTCTTCATGAGAAGTAAGTCTTGCATGTAGCTTCCGGGATTAGGTTGCTTAGATCGCAAGCAATTGAAGTCTTGTGTGATAGACCGGGATTAGGTCGGACACCGGGATTAGGTGGTCACACAAGCAAATTGGACTAGAGCCACTTTTAAAGGCCCGCGTGGTAGAAGTAGGGGTTATATACCGGAGTGTTAGATGAGGTCTACATAGGTTGTAAACTCCATTTCAATTAGTGGATTTCGAGGTTCGAGTGTGGCGCACTATACAACCCGTGGTTTTTCCCGTGAGGGTTTCCACGTAAATATCAAGTGTCATTTATAATTCCGCACCATATTACACTTGATATATTGTATTGACTAGATTGAGGTATTTTCGTAAATTGACTAAACGTAAAAATTGGGTAATCTCATTGGATGGTTTAACGGTCTCTCCATGTCGCAGTCCCATGCAATATTATCTCGCATGATAGACCCCTTTAACTCTTTTTTGTACAAGTGTACACGTCGAAGTATTTTCATTTTATTGTTTTATTCAATATTGTAAAAGCAATGAAGGTTTTGCAATATGGGACTGGATGGGTTTGCCTCAATCTCGAAGTCCATACGGTTTTTGACGATTTTATCGGGTTAAGTGCATGATGTATAGTTGTTGAACAATCCTGGGAGCATGGGAGGGAATGCAATTTTGTGGTATACTGGCCATCTCCAAGACTCCAACCCTAAATCTTTCAATTTGTGGCACTTTTGCACTAAATTGGTGGAAGTGTGGAATTATAAGGATACACTACTTCCATTTTCCGACTCCAACCCAAGAAAACTACGTATACGCTAACCAGATATTCCCTACAATATTATATGTGTTCTCATTTAGCAAATATCTCAAAACAATTAGCATTTCACCACATGATATACCAATATTTAAAGGTGCTCAATTAACAAACACCCGTTTAATTTTTGTGTTTTCAATGAAGAGATTGATGTAAATAACAATATTTAAATGATTAAAATTATACACATAATTCTAGTTTAATGAAAAGGTTTTATAAGAGCATCTCCAATGCTGTGCCAAATTGTTGTGCCAATGCTAAAATTTAGCATAGAGTGCAAAAACCATCCTCCAATATTGTGCTAAATGATGTGCCAAATTTGGCACAGCAATAAATGCTCCTTTTTTAATTACAAAAATACCATTATATATATTTTTAAAATTAAATAATGAATGTATTAATGGAACTTTGCATTGGAACATTAAAAAGAATAATGAATGCATTATTGGTAAGTGTTTACTTTTATAATTTTAATTAATAAAATAATAAAAATAACATTTTAAATAAAATTGTGCATTGGAGCACAATGTTAAATTGATGTGCTAAATATAGTATTTTACTATTTTTTGTGCCAAATTTGACATTGGCATTAGCATATGCATTGAAGATGGTCTAATATATATATAATATAGAAAATTTCAAGTTAGTGCTTTCTGATATAACTTCGTGAGGTTATTGAATGTGAGCCACTCGTTTTACATACTTTTGACTCAAGTGTGTATACACTTGTCAAAACTAGTTGCTCACATTCAATATCCTGATAATGGTTAAACTCGGATTAAGTAAAACTTGAGGGTTGTGCGAAATGCTGAATTGGATACAATAATTTTAACATTGTTAGGCCAGCCACGGGGGATTACACAACACTGTTCAGAAGCACAAAATTCGCCGCATTGGAGGACTCCTGGTTGGAGAGGTTTTGTATATCTCTATCCCTCTGTTGCAGCTGGGTTGGAGAAGATGAGTTTTAGGCATAGTTAATTAGAAGTTAGAGTATAGGATTCACTATGATATCATAAATTAAAAGAAAAACAGACTTTTCATAGCAGTTGATCCCTTGCAAATACACAGTGGAATATTAACACACTATGCTTACTTGTACAAAGACCCTTAATTACCCTTAATTACCCTTAATTACAATAGAAAACATGAAAGCAAAAGGATCAACTCATACAAACCTAATCCATATAATACATATAAGTTGAACTACTTGTGCTCGAGACGAACCACTGTATGGACACACCCCTCTTGTTGGACCACGTTTCACATCTCCTTATAGGTGGACCACAAATACAACCCAATTGTTGTTATTAAAATGGCTTCGCAGATAGTTCCTACCAAGAGTGCAGCAAGCCCTAGCCGCATGCTATTAGTCTGCTTGGGATATATTACCCGGGGGGTATTCGTGTCAGTGGCAAATTTATTAGGATCCAGTGGCTGTGAATGCATCCAATGTGGCAAAAGTCAGGACTTAAAGGTCCATGAATAGACAGAACACATCTGTGTAGTGTTTCCATTTGAAGAGGTCAATCCCACAAAAACGCCGGTGTCATGCCATATTGTCGACAAGTCAATTGAATAAGATATGAGAGGATTGACAAGTTTTATATTACCAGAATGACTCAATGTTACCTCTAATCACTTTGTACTAGCATCATAATCGATCCATGAATCCAATTTCTTACCACTATTAAGGGAAATATTCTGAGATGAAATATTGCAAAATTGAACAGATAATAGACTATCAACGTCAATGCCGATGTGATTTCCATTCAAATCACCATACTCGGGATCTAAAGAGGTGTCAAATTCAACGACTACCACCCTACACTTGCTTCTATTAAATCCCTTCTTAGAGAGACCAAATGACCTCTTACCAACATCAGTAAAACGATAACCCTTCGGAACCACAAAGAAAGCCAAACCATCACCACTCTAGTTAGACAATGCAAATGAGAAAAGCGTAGAAAAAGATGGAAATGTCGGAGGCTTACCTTCCATGACCTTGATAGGTTTTTTGTACATCAGTCGCCCAGTGCTTGAATGATCCGAGGTTGTGAGCTGAACAGAAGACCCACCATTCACAGCCATTGCATCTCCATAGAAAGATATTTCTAACCGGAACCTTGGAACTTCATCAAACCTGCTGAGGACCACAGGACAACTTAACTCAGTAGAAAGGACTTTCAAGTTGATAATCAACAGAGTTACAATTCTTAAGTACTTCGTCATAGAAGATTTTGTCATATCTGGAATGGGTTTGAGTTGTATCTGGAGTTTGTCTGACTATTTAATTGAAGCGGTTGTCCAAATAGAGAAAATCTTTCATGCGCCCGGTGCAACGCACCCTAACTAATGGGTGCATGCCACGTGGCAGAGATAACTCATTGTCCTTGCCACATGGCATGCACCCATTGGATGGGTGCAATGCACCGGGTGCGTGCAAGATTCTCTCATCCAAATAAGGTGTTAGTGCTTTTTAGCATAACATCATTTTCAAAAGAGTAATGCTACTCCACCCAAAAATCCAACCCAAATCCAACCGAAATTCCAAACCAAATGTGAGGTGTCAACACCACACATCATATTGTAATCAATGATATGGGCCCATGTTGTGTGTGATGTTGAAACCTCACATTTGGGTTGGAATTTGGGTTGGATTTTTGGGTGGAGTATCATTACTCTTTTCAAAATGGTCAACATAATTGAACTTCCTCAGTGTCCACAATGCGCGGATGTAATAACTTAGGTTATTTTATTGTGTAACATTTTTTACATTCGTTTTTCGTGTTAGCGAGGGTGCTTTGTATGATCTTAGAGTTGTACACGTGTATAAAAAATATCATCGAGATGGCAAGAATAGTTTAGCGGTGATTCAGAGATATGTGGTTAATTAAATTTGGGTAAAATGGAACAGTTTCGGAGCAAAACATATTTTTAGGAAATTATGCGGTCTAATTTGATTTCTTTATATTGTAAACATTAAAAACATGAATATGTGATCAACCTCAACCATCTTCTCCATCAGTTGCATTGAGGAACTGATGTGGTCGATCTGGTTACATTCCATTTTATATTCTCTGTTTCAACATTGAACATCCTTGATTACTGATGAACACATAAAAGTGCATGTTTAATAGAGTTGAAATCATTATTTTACACAAGTAGTGTCATTAACTCTCCTAACTTAAGCACATTTACACTTTTGTCTTTTATTTTTGATATTGTTATTTTGATGTAGGTTGCTTGAAATAGGCATAGCTTTTCACTCAAACATCGGATTGATCCCATTCATTTTCCTTTTGAAAGATGATTCAATTTCCTACAAAAATGCATCTCACGTTGAATTTAAGATTCAGACGTTTTGAAGGCCAAACAAAGGATGGAAGAGGACATATGCACAGTTTCCGCACACATTGAACACACTTCAGTGTTTTGAGCATAACTTGAGCTAGCAATTTCAGATAATTACGAACCAAACCATTCTGGAAAGCTAAGTAAGAAATATACACTTCTTCCGTTCATGTCAGAAGCTAATTCAGAAGCAATCAGAATAGAATCTGGGTTCAAAGACAGTACATGCATGGGCAATCCAAAATTGTCAATGTTTGGTTCCTAAACATTAAGCAACCATGTTCTCCTTTTGTGACCCTTTTACCCTTCGAGCTCTCTATAAAAAGAGGCCTTGTAGATGGCTGAAAACACATCTTGAAAATCTTAATTTGTCTCTTGAATCATCTTGGTTCATTGCAAGTTTACCATGCATGTATTGTTATTATTTCTCTCTTTCACTATAAACATTCTTCTTACCAACTAGTTTTCTTTTACATGTTTTTCCTTTTATATTTCCATGCTTATTTCTATTTCCATGAGTAACTAGTTTCATTATGCTAAGGTGAAAAGGTGAAGCTCTTGGTATGAAAATAAAGGTTTATTAAAACTCTTAAATTGTCGTTAATGTTTATATTCAATTGTTATTCACTTATATGATTTTTAATTCTTTTTCTTTATTAACTTAGCTATAGTCTTGATTTCTCTCGTGTATGGGAATCTTGACTTCTTGTAGACAATTCTTTCATGGATGTTTGAATCCTTCTTGATACCGTGCGGTTTTAGTTATACCTACACCTCTAGTAAAGGATTCTTGATTCATGGTAGTGATTGGCACATTGAGTACTTGAAACCCATTGAATCGAAGAATGGGTAATCCTTGTAATTTGATTAAATGGCAAGAGATAAAATTTCATATATGTTCAAACGAGCTTAGATTGTTGTATTTTCCGATTGGAACCTCCTTTATGTGTGAATTCCAATTGAGTTATAAAAAGAGTTAAATAAACCTTTATTCTAAATACCAAGAGTAGTGTAGGGAAAAAATATACCCGCAGCGGAAGCGAGACTAAAAAAAAATAGTTTGAGTAGCTTTTAAAATTTTTTCCTTTTATGAACCTTAAACCCTTTTAATCAATCAAAAATATATAATATATATAACAAAAAATTAATACCTCTTGTCGCGTGATCCGATTGACTTACGTCGATGGTAATCCGCAAGATCTTCAATCCTAGCACGAACGTGGATCACCTAGGAGCGTGGTCTCCCTTTCTTTGAATTGCAAACCTGTGATTGGATTAAACAAACTTTTCTCTTGTTCGTTAGTCACAAAAACAATCAAAAGAAACCTAAGATTATTCCGGTCACTTTTGAGTTCTCAATCTAATGATCGAAACTCGCGTGAACCTTGATCGATGTTGTATACACAAGCTTATCAATGATTAAGCAAATAGTACACCATCAAAGAATAATCTATGTTTCCTTTTTGCCTTAGTAGAATAAAAAATCTCTTTCTATGAGTTAAGAAGAAGAAATAAATTCTGCACTCAAGCCTTAGGGGGTGGCCGAATTCTATAAGAGGCCTTATATAGGTGGCAAAATTTCTTCTTCTTTTTACCCTAGGGTGACCGAATTCTTTCCCCAAAATTAACTAGGGTTGCCGCAAATCCTCCTACAAAAAGGAGTATGATTTGCACCCTAATTCCTATTTTGTTTAAGACTTCCAAACCCTAATCAAACTCATAAATCTTTTATTCTCTTCTTTGACTAAAATAAAAAGACTTCCTATTTGATTAAATAAATAAAATTAATTATTTATTTCCTTGTCAAACAAGTCTTTCTATTTAATTATACTACTACCAATAGTATACCTTTAGGAATCATATTTCCTAATGAGAAAAGATTTGTTTCTTAATTAAATAATTAATTAATAAATTAATTAATTCTCATTTAATTAAACAATGAAAACAAAATAATATTTAAGGTTAAATAACCTCCTTGTCGCCCCATATATATTATTGGGCCAAATATTATTTTCTCATTTCATTTAATCCTTTGGACTTTAAATAAAAAGCCCACATGTGAACTAGACCCATTCTTACTAAAAGAAACAAGCCCACATGTCATCCATTAATATATAAATATAATTGAGCAGCCCATTACATAAATAATGTGCAAATTATATTCTTAATATATTAAATGCAATTCTAGATGGACCCTAAATTGGTCCGGTAGAATATATCAAGTGATCCATGCAAGTCCGTGTGGATTGGGGATCTTGGCGGGCTATCTAAATTTAAGCTTCAATAGACATAACCTAATCACAATCAACAAATGATTCACTTAGGTCCGATCCATTAATTTTAACTCATTCCACTAAAGAGCTAAAATTGAACTCTTAAATAAAGACAGAAAAGGAAGATGTTTCCTCATTCATACCCTAGACAATCATATTGGAGATAGTGTATCCTCGTGAATAATATCAGTAATCGCCAAGAGTTCATAGACCGCCTATAACTCTCCAAGTTACCATATTTACTCATATGACCACGTTTTGAACTTGGATATTTTGACTTGTCCAGAAGCCATGTTTTCAATAGACACTATCGAAAACTCAACGTTGAGATTTAATATCCAATTACCTCAAAACATCCATATGATGATATTATACTCTCATTTGATAAATGGAGCCACGATGTCCATATCTATAAATGAAGTCCTCTATCGATTAACAAATGAATATCACCAAATTATCGAGGATAGACTATGCGATATAATCGTACTCATTGATAACTCAAATGATATCACTTGCAACCATAAGTCCATCATTTATCTCAGGATTAAGATAGACTCTCCGATTGTCCTGATAATGAAATTACTTTTATCTACTGACGGTTATAGATAAAGTATTTCATTTTGATCCAGTTCAATGCACCCAGTGCACTAGACTCTTTTGCTCGAAGACACTCCGATGATTTTAGACTCATCATATCTCATTTGATCCCACTCAAATGCTAGCAAAAGAATTCTACAACTTTAACAAGATAAAGGTGCCCAACCTTTAACTTAAGTTGTGAACAATATTCAAGACTAACTAAAGAATTGTGTCTACCACATACATATCCAGATGTATGAACAATTCTTCTTTTCTCATAGTCTTTAGACCTTATGATTATTTACTTTAACAATTATAATATTCAACTATAAATGCTATAATATTTGTTTAAACCAGAAATCATTTTATTAATATGAAACAGATTGTTAAATACAATATTACACTCTTGCTATTGAGCATAATCCTAACAAGTAGAACCTCTAACCTTAGCATACATATTTTTATTTGAGTAATTTTGTCATTATATTTGCCCATCATTTACAAATTTAATCATTTTAATTCTTGATATCTCTTGTGATTATTGTTGGTTATTGTGAACATTAAAACTCCTTCCTTGAGGAACGACCCTGTACTTACCGGGTTATATTATTACTTCGACACTCTTGCAATTGGGAATAAAATCCTATTTCCAGACGTGTCAAGTTTTTGGCGCTGCTGTCGAGGAGTAGCAATTGGTGTTCAAAACCATCATAAATCTTTTCTTCATCTTCTTTTTCATTTTGTGTATATATTGTTATTTATTTTATTTTATTTTATTTTATTTTATTTTATTTTAAGTGCTTGTTTGTTTTGTCTCTTTTATTATCTCTAGGACTTGCATGAGAAATTGGTCACGTACATCAACTGGTAGACTTGTTAGGAAACCCTCATCTCCACTAGAAATCATGGCTGAAAACCAAGTTGATAGACTCACTGATCCAGGGGACAACCGTTCCTAGCATAATGACCAAGACCAACCTAGAACACTTAGAGACTTCATGAATCCCACAAGAATGGGTGCACCGTCTTGCATTGTTTACCCTCCAGATGCATCTCATTTTCACTTTAGGCCAGGTATCATTCAAGTTTTACCCAACTTCCATGGCTTAGAAACTGAAAATCCATACTTGCATTTGAGAGAATTTGAAGAGGTGTGCAACACCTACAGTGACACAAATTGTAGCATAAACACTATCAAGCTTAAGCTTTTCCCTTTCTCTTTGAAAGATAAGACTAAAACATGGCTACAAAATCTTAGATCTGGATCCGTTAGAAGTTGGGATGAAATACAAGAACAATTTTTGAAAAAATTCTTTTCTCCTCATAGGACAAATTCCTTCAAAAGACAGATGACCACTTTCACCCAAAAATTAGGAGAGACCTTGTACAAATGTTGGGAGAGGTACAAAGAGTTGCTTAGCTCTTGTCCTCACCATGTCTTTGAAACATGGAGATTAGTCTCCCATTTCTATGAAGGCTTAATACCTCAATATAGAAAAATGGTTAAGATGATGTGTAATGGAGAATTTAGTGATAAAGATCCAAAAGAGGCATTAGAATACCTAGACCTTCTAGCCAAGAATGCCTAAAATTGGGACATTGCAGGTACCCATGAGGCACCTAGCAAAGCTCTGCCCCCTGCATCTGGTGGAGGCATGTACAACCTGAAGGAAGAACATGACCTCCAAGCTAGATTTGCATCATTAGCTAGGAAAGTTGAGGTTTAAAACAAAAAAAGAGTGGTCACTTGAAATCCATTCAAGAAGTTATGTGATGCCAATGATCATTCAACAAATGATTGCCCAAACCTACCTGCTTTTAAGGAACGTCTCCATGAGCAAGCCAATGTTCTAAACACCTTCAGAAGGCCAAATCATAACCCATACTCACAAACTTACAACCTAGGTTGGAGAAATCATCCAAATTTTAGTTGGAGGAATGATAATCATGCACAATCTCCATAACCTCCTCCTCAGACTCACCAAAACTTCCAAAACTCTCAAGGTTATGCACCTTATGTTCCACCACTTAGGAAAAATATTGAAGAAACATTGCACTCATTCATTGAAAAGCAAGAATCCATTAACAATCAAAATGCTCAAACTTTGACTGATTTGAAAGACACTCTTGCTAAATTTGCCTTCGTAATCACCATTCATGAGAAAGAAAAATTTCCTTCCTAACCTCAGCAAAATCCTAAGGGTCAATACAATTTAGAAGATGGTAGTTCAGGAAGCCAACACCTGGACCAAGTCAAATTAGTCATAACTCTTCGTAATGGTAAGGTTGTCAAAAAACACATTCTTGAATCTTGTGAGAAGGATGATGAATCAGTCTCCAAGGGTAAGGAAGGGGTTGTTGAGCCTACACCTAGCAAAGAAAAGACCAAATTCCCACTTGCACCTCCATTCCCTCATGCATTGAATAATCAAAAGAAATTGAACCACAACTCTGAAATTTATGAAATGTTCAAAAAACACATTCTTGAATCTTGTGAGAAGGATGATGAATCAGTCTCCGAGGGTAAGGAAGGGGTTGTTGAGCCTACACCTAGCAAAGAAAAGACCAAATTCCCACTTGCACCTCCTTTCCCTCATGCATTGAATAATCAAAAGAAATTGAACCACAACTCTGAAATTTATGAAATGTTCAAGCAAGTAAAAATCAACATTCCTTTGTTGGATGCGATTAAATAGGTACCCTCTTATGCCAAATTTTTGAAGGACTTGTGCACTGTTAAAAGAAATTTGAATGTGAAAAAAAAGAGCTTTTTTAGCCGAGGTAAGTGCCATTCTTCAAAACAATAATGGTTTGAAATACAAGGACCCTGATTGTTCTACAATTTCATGCATTATTGGCGATAATCAAATTGAGCAGGCTTTACTTGATCTTGGTGCTAGTGTTAATTTACTTCCATATTCTGTTTATCAACAACTCAATCTAGGTGAGTTAAAATCAACTTCCGTAACTCTTTTACTCGCCGATAGATCAGTTAAAGTGCTAAGAGGAATAGTGGAAGATATGTTAGTACAAGTCGATAAATTCATTTACCCTATGGATTTTATTGTCTTGGATACACAACTGGCTATCACTCAAGTGATACTCGAAATAGAACGAGGTCGGAGAGTAGCACAATAGAAAGTAAAGTTCGTTCCCAAGGAATCGAGTGATCAATTACCGATATTGATTAGCTCATATGCTATTCAAACAATCAATAATGATGGTTATCCAAAATAAACAAGGTAAACTAATTTGATTAAAGACTAATACTAAAGTGATGAAAGAAATAACACGAAAAATAACAAGAATGTGATAATGGAGAGACATATGCTAGGACTTTGATGAGGTCGTTTATGTACTCAACAAAATAGTAATAATAATGGTTTTTGGTTGATTCTCGAAAACTCTTTTAAAGCCACTTAATCCTTTTAAAATGTGATTTGATAGCAAAATAGTGAGCAAGTTCGTTCCACAGGGAATGAAGTGTTAATTAGATAAATTGACTAATCTTAGAACAATAAAACAAATCATAGTGTTTGATAAATGTGTGGTTTCTAAAGCCACCAATGCTAAACTACTCATATGAAAATACACAAAAATGTTATGAAAAATAGAATACTCAACACCTTGATAAGAATAGTGATAAAATCAATTAATGAGAGAACTAGGGAATAGATCGATTAACACTTGGATGTGGGTAAGCTACTAGCATCATTAATGTACCAATCTCATTATGTTCACCACTTAGAGGCTTAGATTAGTGGGGTTGATATACCCACCACTAATCTATCCTATCCAATGGGTTCTTAATCACACAAAGATTGTCAATCCACATGTGAATATATAACAAATTATTCCACTCAAGATAGCAATCAACAAGTGATATACAAGTCAATTATAATGAATGGAATCTAATTAAATTGAATGAATAGAACACATAAGAGATTCATTACAAGCTAGACTAAACCCACAACCAATTGTTCCTCAAATCTATCCCCTAGATTAGGGGTTTAGTTACACATATTTGCAATAAATGAAAAGAAGTAAATGATGAGGAAATAACCCTTGGGTCACCTTCTTTAAGCTTGATCCTTTTTCTCCTCTATGCTCCTAGATGCAAGGAATGGAGGTTGAGGAAATGTCTTGGAATGTGGGTGTTTTGGTGGAAAGTTACTAAGGATTTTGGTGGAGAAATGGTGGGATGAGGAATGATGTAGTGAAGTAATCAAGGTTTTGTGTTGAGGGTTGGATGGATTAGATGAGTTCAAGGAGAGAAATGGAGGAGGATGAATAATGTTCCATGGATGATGATCTAGATCTGAAATGAGTGTTCTCTGAATTTTTGCTCTGATTTTCGATCCTTGAAGATGGAGAGACGCTTCATATATATACTCACTCATGGACATGTACTGGTAACTGCTTGATTTGCTGATGTGGAGTCTAGGTCGCTATTTGGTCGCTATGGCGACCATGGAGCGTAAAACGGTTAGATGAAAAGGTCGCTCTGAAAACCATCTTTCTCGCTATTTGTCAAGTGGCGACCATGACCAAAATGTGTAGAGGTCGCCACTTGTATCCTCTAGGTCGCCATGGCGACCATAAGTGGCGACCCTGGAAAAGTGAAGAGGTCGCCATTTGTACCATCAAGGTCGCCATGGCGACCCTAAATGGCGACCATGCATTGAGTGCACTAGGTCGCCACTTGCATGGGAGGTCGCCATGGCGACCCCAAGTGGCGACCCCACCTGATTGTTTTTGTGACCTTCTGTCGCCATGGCGCTCAAGTGGCGCCCAAGTGGCGACCTTCTGATGCCTTTGGGAACTCTTCTGTCGCCATGGCGCTCAAGTGGCGCCCTCTTATGTCCAAGTGGCGAAAATGCCCTGTTTCTTCTCATTTGTGAGACATTTTCGCACAAGTCCTCCACCTTCATCTCAATTGCTTCTGAAACCTAAAAAAACCTGAAACACTCAATTTTAACAACATTAAACACAGGGAAATGCCCGAGAATCAAGCAAAAAGAAATGGAAATGAGGGCCAAAATCATACCAATTTTGGCCTGATCAAATACCCCCAAACCAATCTTTTGCTAGTCCTCGAGCAAACACAATAACAAGCACACCCCCAAAAACATGCATAGAGATATTTCAAAGGTTTTTACTTCAAATGATCAATGTGCGAAGCCAAAATGAAGAGATTAAAACAGTTATGCCATGGTGAGGATTTAAACATGCAAGAGCGTGTATAGTTATGATTAAAAACGTGCCACCTTAGACATAATTGTACGCAATGCGATCTTACATTCAAAATGCCAAAGCTTCAAAGCAAAGGTGCTATTAGTTTAGAATGTAATTCGCTTTGATACTAAATCTCACCGGATTCTCTCTTCTTTTCTCCAAGACTCCTAGGTTCACTCAAATTTGTGCATGTGCAATATGAGTTCATGTTATGGCAACAAATTGATTGCACATGCTAAACATTAAAACGCAATTTCCTGAAACGTGATCTCATGAATGGAATTGCAAGCCATGAATTAGAAAGAACATGCATCAACCAAATTGTACAAAATGGACAATCCTAAAGATCATGAAGGTCTTTTCTTTGGTTGTAATGGGGCCTAAGGTTATGGTGAAACAAAGAATGGAAGAAATGGATATCAAGGGACCTAATGATTTCATTAAGGCATACATTCTAATTCTTTAAGTTCCACAAGATTCCCACATATGTTCACACTTCAAGGTGTCCAGGCTCACAATTACACATGTGCATGCTACTCCTATTTTCAACTTGAGTAGTTCAATTACTTCTCTTCCTTTTCTAGGCCCTTTGTGCCTAATTTCTTGATTCCTTTTTCTTTGCTTTTCTTTGCTTGCCAATTCTTTTCTTTTCATGCTTTTCATCTTTTTTTTTTTTTTTTTTAATTTTATTTATTATTTTTTTTATTATTATTTTCTTTTCTTTTCTCATTCTTTACAAGCTTTTGTTTTCTTTTCCATTTTCAAACATCTCTTGCTTGCAAAACTCTTACACACATTCACATGCCTTGGTACACACCTTATATTTATAAATTCAAAATTTTAAATTGAGTTCCTAAGCCTTAGCGAATCGTTTGGTCAAGGTAGGTCAAGTATTTTAAGGCTATAAGGTTCATGTAGATGTGGTTCATGAAAGAAATGCTTCAAATGTGTTTGGCTTCAAAGGGGCTTGGGAGCACACATATTCAAATTGGTTGGAAGTGTTTAGGCCAAAGAGGTTTTCACATTCATTGCCTAAAATCATTTCTAAAGATTCGTCCATTAAGCAAAATAAGGCATCCACAAGCAGACCATAATATTCTATGGCAAACAACATTTAGTGCAAATGAGACCAAAACATGCTTGTATGAGTGTTTAGAGTGAGTGTTTAAAGAGTGAATGTTTACAACTCAACGTATGCTTTTTAAAGGCTGTGTTTGTGATCCTCACGGGAATCTCCACTATTAATTCTTAGCCTTCAAGCAAATTTGATCATTCACTCAACATTAAGAGAAAAAGATTAACACATTTTGTTCAATGACACCCTAAGTGGCATGGTGTTAATCTAAACCAAACACTCTCAAACATGCACAATTCCTCACTACATCATGTAAAGAACAATCTCCACAAGCAAAGCATGCTCAAATATGGCAATATCGCAAAAATTTTAGAAAATTTTGGCACACAATTCTTTTGAAAACCAAGCATCATGGCGTTGCGCAAAAGTACCCCCAAACCTAAATTTGACATTGTCCTCAATGTTCAAGGGTGGTAAGAATAAAGACAACAAGCGCAACCCAATAAGTTTCAAGCAATAATCCAACAAGCAAAGGCAAAAACAAAATATTCCAATAATCCGGCATATCGCACCTCAATCATCCATATACAAAATCCAAACAACACATATATCAATAAAGCACAAATGTCCTAAATCCACTACCAAAATCCAATTCACACCCTTATTCTATGCGGAAGCAAAATAAGAGCAAGAAATAAAACAAATTAAAAAGCAAGAAATAAATTGTACCTAGGTGGGGTGCCTCCCACCAAGCGCTTGGTTTTACGTCTTCGGCTAGACGGGATACTTGGATTGGTCAACCAAATTCCAAGGCTTCGAATTTGCGCCCATATGCAATTAGGTCTTGAAAGTATTTGTCGCCCGCTAGCGTGTTCCTAATCACATAAAACAAAGGCAAGTAAATGTTCACTTGAAAAAGTGATTTAGTTAGTTCGGAAAACAACCTATACCATTTGCTTTTTCGTAGGCGACATGGAAAAGTAGTGGGAGGGATATAAGGCTTGGTTTCCTTCACTTTATCTCTCATTTCCTCCTTTCCTACTTCTTCACCTGAAGTACTAGAAGAATTGTTAGCAAAATAATGACTGAAATCATGCTCTACATTCTCACCACTCCAAGGGATGGTGGTAACTTCTTCTAGCTTTGGTGGAAATGGGAACTTTTCACTCTCTTGCCTTTGCATGGCCTCCATGATTGTTCCAATGTGCACTTATATTCTTCTCAATGAAGCTTCTAGTCTTGAAAACCTAAGTGCACTTGCCTCCAAACATCCATTCAAAGTCTGCTTGTATGCCATTTGTGATGTCCGGATAGCCTCTAGCATTTTTTCCTCGAGATTCCCCTCCTTCGGCCCCATATTGGAAGAATTCGAGTTGTGAGCTCTTTCTTCCCTCGAGTGCCTTGAGGCAAATAATTCCATTTCCCGGTTGAAGTTGGTCAATTGCAATTCATAAGAATCCATTGTTCCTGAAAAGAAAACAAAAAAGAAAAACAACACAAGACACAAAAGAAAATAACACTAAAAAATCTAAAATTATAAAAAATGACAAACAACCTAGAAAATCTAACTACAAAGAATGAGTAACACAAGAACTATGAAAATCTAACAACAAACTAAAAACTAGCAAACGATAATAATTAAATAAAAACAAATGTTAGTAGGCTATTTAATAAGAATATAAATCACAAAGAAAAGTCAATCTATGTAATCAACGCTACCATTCCCCGGCAGCGGCGCCATTTTTTGATGAGGTCGTTTATGTACTCAACAAAATAGTAATAATAATGGTTTTTGGTTGATTCTCGAAAACTCTTTTAAAGCCACTTAATCCTTTTAAAATGTGATTTGATAGCAAAATAGTGAGCAAGTTCGTTCCACAGGGAATGAAGTGTTAATTAGATAAATTGACTAATCTTAGAACAATAAAACAAATCATAGTGTTTGATAAATGTGTGGTTTCTAAAGCCACCAATGCTAAACTACTCAAATGAAAATACACAAAAATATTATGAAAAATAGAATACTCAACACCTTGATAAGAATAGTGATAAAATAACCCTTGGGTCACCTTCTTTAAGCTTGATCCTTCTTCTCCTCTATGCTCCTAGATGCAAGGAATAGAGGTTGAGGAAATGTCTTGGAATGTGGGTGTTTTGGTGGAAAGTTGCTAAGGATTTTGGTGGAGAAATGGTGGGATGAGGAATGATGTAGTGAAGTAATCAAGGTTTTGTGTTGAGGGTTGGATGGATTAGATGAGTTCAAGGAGAGAAATGGAGGAGGATGAATAATGTTCCATGGATGATGATCTAGATTTGAAATGAGTGTTCTCTGAATTTTTGCTCTGATTTTCGATCCTTGAAGATGGAGAGACGCTTCATATATATACTCACTCATGGACATGTACTGGTAACTGCTTGATTTGCTGATGTGGAGTCTAGGTCGCTATGACGACCATGGAGCGTAAAACGGTTAGATGAAAAGGTCGCTCTGAAAACCATCTTTCTCGCTATTTGTCAAGTGGCGACCATGACCAAAATGTGTAGAGGTCGCCACTTGTATCCTCTAGGTCGCCATGGCGACCATAAGTGGCGACCCTGGAAAAGTGAAGAGGTCGCCATTCGTACCATCAAGGTCGCCATGGCGACCCTAAATGGCGACCATGCATTGAGTGCACTAGGTCGCCACTTGCAAGGGAGGTCGCCATGGCGACCCCAAGTGGCGACCCCACCTGATTGTTTTTGTGACCTTCTGTCGCCATGGCGCTCAAGTGGCGCCCAAGTGGCGACCTTCTAATGCCTTTGGGAACTCTTCTGTCGCCATGGCGCTCAAGTGGCGCCCTCTTATGTCCAAGTGGCGAAAATGCCCTGTTTCTTCTCATTTGTGAGACATTTTCGCACAAGTCCTCCACCTTCATCTCAATTGCTTCTGAAACCTAAAAAAACCTGAAACACTCAATTTTAACAACATTAAACACGGGGAAATGCCCGAGAATCAAGCAAAATGAAATGGAAATGAGGGCCAAAATCATACCAATTTTGGCCTGATCAGACTTGACTACACCCCACCCTTATATTGACTTCCTAGTTAGACTCGATTATTCAGCCCCAAACGTGCTCATTGCAACTTATATACTCGTACACCCTTATATTGACCAACAATCTTGGTCAAGTAGAGTGAGTCACACTCAAAACAAACCCAAGCTTATCTTTCAATTACCCGGAATGTACGAATGAGTTCATTAAGGACGTTGGTGTACTAAATGAGTCCTATACGCTAGCCTAAGTATGTCTATTTTCTAAGCATGCATAGGGGAGCATTTTATCGAACACGTGGCATGCGTCTCCGGTTAGTACATAACATACCACAAAAATCATTCAAAAGGATATCAATCAATTGAAAAGCATTAAGTACATTAAAATACCCACACAAACAACAATATTGCACATAGGGGAAAAACAAGAATCAATTCATTTAAATGTATAGTCAAAGGTGGGGTTTCATCAAATCCTAGCACTATGAGTTTAGCTCATCATATTACAACTAGTAACCATACAAGAAATATGAAATAAGGAGTATATGGCTACAATAAAGAATAAAAGAGAAAGAGTATAAAAAAAACTATATGGAGAGCTTCATCTTCTTCTTTGAATCTTCTTCTCTTTCTATCCTTCTTCTTGCTCAAAAGGTGAAGTGATGATGGCTATGGAAAAGAGGTGGGATTGGTGTGTTTGGATCTTAGGGAAAGGTAGGATTTTGGAGGGTTGTAAGGGATGGGATGGTGATGTGTGAAGGGATGAGCCAAGGTGGAAACTTGCTGCAATATTTAGAGCTAGGGAAGGTGTTTCTGAAAGACCTAAAAGGGGGTATTTATAATGGGCCCAAAAATGACCAAACTGCTCTCTGGAATGTGAAAGATCGCACTGCCGCGGTTGCCATTTTCGCGGTTGGACAACCGCGGCAGATCAACCGCGGCAAGCTTTAGAAGTTTCTGTAGCCTCTCTGCCGCGGTTGAGCAACCGCGGCAACCCTGAGGGGTTTTTGTCGCATCTCTGCCGCGGTTGAGCAACCGCGGCACGTAGATCGCGGCAACCCTAAGGGGTTTCTGTCGCCTCTCTGTCGCTGTTGCACGACCGCGGCGCTTCGTGCGTGGCAACTTTGGAGGATTTCTGTCGCCTCCTTGCCGCTTGTGCAACAACCGCGGCGCTTCAACCGTGGCGTATTGATCAAAGCCCCCAGACTTTACATATTTGCGCTAATTGCCCAAAGATCTCCATTTAGAGCCGAAACACCCCTGCTATCAGAAAAACCTACAAAAACCTCAAATGAAACATTAAAAACCCGGTTTTACCCGAGAAACGTACTCAAAACGATACGGAAAGGGGGTTATACTTTGTGTAGAAATGAAGCAATCAAACACCTCCAAACCTATCTTTTGGTCGTCCTCGAGCAAAACCAAAACAAACAAAGAAAAAGAAAGACAATGGAAAGCAAAAACATAAAGAAAACAAGAAAAACACATGATAAGTCTTTTAAACCCCTAGGCGATCCCTAGTAGGATGAGTGAAGTCTCGTGAGGGTTTACAGTACGACACCCACAAACGTCTTTCCTACTGAGCCAACTATAGACAGAGATGCAATGGTGGGCGAACCAAATTGAGAAACATCCCTAAGAACAAGCTTGGGAAGTGCAAGCTAAGGTGCTACAACACGAGAGATTGCAATTCTATACTTCTTAGTGAACAAAGCTTCAAAAGCATCGAACACAAGAGTCTCATGATAGCATTTCGCCTCGACTCTATACCTCTCCGGATCTCTCTCATTTTACCACTCAGATCCTAGGCTCACTCAACAAACATATGCGGTTGGAAATTAAGCACAAGAATTTTCAAATTTTACATGCATATGACAAATTTTGAAAAACCGCTAATGTTTAAATACAAATGGACCACAAGAACGGATTTGGACATTAAGAACAAAAGCAAAACATCATTTGAAACCTTCATTAATCAAGCTAAAACTCCTCCTAAAGATCAATTAGGACTTCTCTAAAGTTCAAGTGGGGATTGTGGTGAATTGGTGGTGGAGAGGCTAGGTAGGTATGGGATTATTGGCTAGCTATCGGTTATGCTTTAAACTTTTATTTAGGTGCTCATCACAAATAAAGCACCTAGGCATGAATAATTTAATCAATCAACTTGTGCTAAACTTTAAGTTGCTTTATTTTTGCAACTTTTACACATTAGAGCATATAAGGCTTGGTTTTTTTTTTTTTTTTTTTTTTTTTTTTTTTTTTTTTGTTTTTTTGATAGCCATAATCCTTGCACAATTTACACTTCTAGCCTAGGTACACGCTACTTTTACACTTTTGATTTTTCTTGAGCTTCATTTTGATACGATAACAAGCCATAACCGTAGCACAAAGGATGGTTTAGTGTTTATGTAAGATGTGATAATGTGTATGATATGGGA
Organism: Acer campestre; assembly: GCA_954870605.1. NCBI lineage: Eukaryota > Viridiplantae > Streptophyta > Magnoliopsida > Sapindales > Sapindaceae > Acer > Acer campestre. Next base: position 13,953,921 of record OX940804.1, read on the forward strand.
GGATATAGTGATGGGGCTTAGTGTGTAGGTCAAAATAGATAGGACAATCAAGCACACACACAAGGCATGGGAAGTGTTTGGGATATTTGTAATGACTAAAAACACATAGCCTACATCATCTCTATAGGTACGAGTTAAGCACGCAAACAAAGGCGAAACAAAGATGATGCTCTTTCAAGACGTTCTTTAAAGCCCAAAGTATGGAGTGAGGTCCTTTTATTTATGCTTAAATATCTACAAGAAGAGTGTTTAAGATGAAACAATAAATTAAATCACACTCATAAGGACGCTATTTAGGTTCTGGCCTCACGCGGGTAGTCTCCACTAATGATCTAGACATCTTAAGCGCGATACTCAATTACTTAGACACTTTCGAGTCTGGTAGGGTGCATGCAAGCAATGTGGTGTAGCTTTAACTAGCACCACCTTTGCCTAGATTCAGGGGCTCAACACATGCAAAAATTGCCTCAAAAGGCATAACCCAAAAGCATCTCATAAAGCAAGCTAATGCTCCAAAATTTTGGCTCGAAGCAAGAGAATGGACCAAACACACAATCATGCAAAAATTGAAAAAAAATATTCACAAAAACAAGCACAAACAAAACAATCAATCAAAATTGGTCAAAGAATGGATGCACCCCCAAACCTAAACAAACATTGTCCCCAATGTTTGCACATAAGCGGATTGGACAATATAAGCTTAGAAGCTGGAGGGAGGCCAAACGCAACCCTATACAAGCACACCGCAAACCTAAAAACTAGGCACAATACAACGCCACACTCTTAATCTATGCAAGGAAAATAAATAAATAAAGAGATAACACACGAAATAGAAGTTAAAAGCATAAATATTCAACTACTAAAAGTCAATGAAAAATCCAAAAATAAAGCAAAAAAATATCCCAAAATATGCAAAATAATCGGAAATAATCAATAAACAACTATCAAGTTATCAACTAAAAGAAACTAATCATGAAAAATAAAGGGTGAATGCAGTGGAATGTGGCTACGAGGAACCCGGCAACTTCCCTTTGCCCTTGCTCGTCCTCGCCTCTCTATCTGCATGCTCCTTCAGGGATCTCTCCATAGCCATGCGCATCTGAGCCTCTTCCTCTGAAATCAAGGGACCACCAGTCAGGCGGGGATGAGCTAGAGGAAAAAGATAGGCCTTCTTCTGCCTGGTGTACTAGGAGACGTGGAGGTCAGTCATAAGCGCAGCAAAGTCCTGCATAAGCCTATCCTCCACCTCACTGATCAAGGCCCTAGTCCTGCCCTCTGAAGTTGCTATCTCCCTCAGGATGTCCTCCTTCATTGCCCTAACTTTCGCCATCTGCTTATTACGTGCTGCAGCCCGTTCCTTCTTCTTAAGCCTCCTCGTGAGCTTCAGTGTCGACAGCATACGTGTCCACTTGCTCTTGCTCTCATCATCCTCTGAAAGCAACTCACCATCCCCAGCCTCTGGCTCTGACTCTGGCTCTGGCTCTGGCTCCTCAGCATCTGGCTCAAACTGCTCTGCCTCTTACCCAGGACCTGAATCTGCATCATCCCTTCGAGCTCTCTTGTGTACCCCGGGCCTCCTCAATCCCCTACTCGAGTAGAGCGAATACCACTGATTGATCCCTATGTCCACGGGAGCCTCTCTCATCTCTTCCGTCGAAAGATCAACACCTGCCTATAAGCAAAGCTAAGTGATTAGGCTCAGGAACCCCATGGCCTCCTTCTTGCTCTCATCCTTCCCGCACTTGTGGATCTCCATCTTGATGAGATCACCAATGTCAATCGGCTCGTCATGGCGCAAACAGTAGAGTAACTGTGCCACCTCATAGGCCACAGTAGTGCGGTGCCCACACGGTCTCAGTGAGTAAGAGATGAAGACGTGCCAGAAAGCTAGGTCAATGTGGATCTTTGACTGCTTTAGCGGGCTAGACCTAGTGTGCCAAAACTGTAGTGGATAATCTGTCAGGGCATTGGCTAGCTCCACATTCATCTTGTTGAAGATGTCGTTTCTTGGCAACCCTCGATACATCCTCTCCCGGTCTTCAACTGACACAGCTGTCCTGAAGTACCTGTTAATGTCTAAGGCATTGACTCTAACTTCCTTACCCCGCACCCAAACTGCGCCGCCCAACAAGTAGTTCCTCGGAACCATGCCGACATAAAACTCCTCCACTATCCACCTGCAATATCTAGGGGGTGCTGGACATATGTCTGCCATCCTCTCCTCTCTAACATACCGGGAATGGGTGTCTCTCCCAACTCTGTGACGGTGATCCCCTTTTCTGGGATTATCTTCCTCTTCGCCCATTTATCAAACTGGGTAGGGAAGTCTGGGTTTTGCACACACGGGGGAGCTACCTGTTGCCTGTTTCTCGCACCCTTACTCGGCATCGAGGAAGCACCTGTATCAACTACTGTATCAACTACTGCAGGAATCTTCGTCCTTACCATTCGGACACATAGAAAACCGTGCCGCTTCACAAATCAAACCCAAATCCGGTAGAACTTCGACGCCCAGTCAACTAACCACTGGTAACCCAATACACCACGGGCACCCTCAAGCCACAACCACCGCAAACCACACACAAAAACACAAAGAAAACACTTCTAAACCTTCCTTCCACACCAATCTCACGCAATATCACCCAAAATTCAGCCACAAACCATCAAAATCAAACAATAAACTCAATAATCACTTAAATAATCATCAAAGAACATGCCAAGACCCAAAATCAGCAACCCATCTCAACCCATGCACAAATTTTGAACAGTGAGGCACACTCAACCCTTATTTCACCGGAAGAAATCCCTAACTTCACCCAAACTATCCCTTGACTTCAAAGAGGGAAAGGAGATGGGGAAGGGAATAACGCAAATCAAAGAACAAGCAAAAGAAAATGGGAGTTACCGGTTACGCTGGCGATCCTGAGAGGGAGAGACCTGCTGCTGGTGTGATAGAATTAGGGGAAAAATGTGTGCCCTAGCTGACGCCACCCTTTTATACCGTCAGAGTGCCGCGGTCCCGACTGCCGCGGTTGGTAGGCCGCGGCAAGTCAACCGCGGCACCAAAACGGTATCGTCTTGGTCCAAAACAATGTCGTCCTCTTTAAGCCCAGCATTGCCGTGGTTTCTCTCCAAGCGGCACTCATGCGGCAAACTCGTGACAGAGATTCTTGGAGATTTCTGTCGCTCGACTGCCGCGGTTGGTTCCCTGGTGACAATGACGCGGCAACCACGCGGCAGCCAAGCGGCAACCACGTGACAGAAACCCTTGAAGATCTCTGTCGCTTGACTGTTGCGGTTGTGCCGCCGCGGCAGGTCCTTCTTAGCCTGCTGAATTTTCACTTTGGCACACTACAAACAACACACTAGCACACCACATTAAGCATACCTAAACTATCAAAATAAGTGCAAGAAAGGTGAAGAAACTAAAATAAAACAAAGAAAAATTCGAAAGCTAAACTAACACTAATATGTACAAAATGGTACCTCCCTTTTAAAAACTTGCTTAGGGTGGTTCTTGGAACCGGACCAACTCCTTGAGCTTTTGTTCCTCAAGCTCCCAAAAGATCTTTAACCGCTGGCCATTCACTTTGAACCTTTCCATCTTGTCATTTTCAATCTCTACCGCTCCATGAGGGAAAATTTCGGTGATTGTGTATGGACCCATCCATCGGCTTTTGAGCTTGCCTGGGAATAGCTTCAACCTAGAGTTGAAAAGAAGCACCTTTTGACCCACTCTTAACTCCTTGGCTTATATTCTCTTATCATGCCACCGTTTGGTCTTTTCTTTGAAGATTCTTGAGTTCTCGTAAGGCTCAAGCCGAAGCTCCTCTAGCTCACTCAATTGGAGGCACCTCTTTTCACCGGCCTCTTTCATGCTCATGTTGAGGAGCTTAATCGCCCACCATGCTTTATGTTCAATCTCAAATGGCAAATGACAAGCTTTTCCATACACAAGCCGGAATGAAGACATTCCAATAGGAGTTTTGTAGGTCGTTCGATAAGCCCACAAGGCAGCTTCCAAATTCTTTGCCCAATCCTTCCTCCTAATCCCCACGGTTTTCTCCAAGATACTCTTGATTTCTCTATTTGAGACTTCGGCTTGACAGTTGGCTTGCGGATGATAAGGAGTAGTGACTTTGTGTTTCACCCTTTATTTCTTCAATAAGGCCTCAAACTTCTTGTTACAAAAGTGAGAACCTCCATCACTCACTATTGCTCGAGGTGTGCCGAACTGAGTGAAGATGTTCCCTTTCAAGAACTTTGTCACTTCCTTCCCTTCACATGTTGGAGTGGCTATGGCTTCAATCCATTTAGATACGTAGTCTACGGTAACTAAAATGTACTTCTTCCCAAAAGATGTTGGGAATGGTCCCATGAATTTTATGCCCTAAACATCAAAGAGTTCCACTTCTAACATGACATTCATCGGCATCTCGTCTCTCTTAGTTATGTTTCCGGTTCTTTGACACCGGTCACATGCCTCTACAAAACTCCTTGAGTCCTTGAATAAAGACGGCCATTAAAAGCCCGATTGAAGGACTTTCCTAGCCGTTCATGAAGCACCAAAATGACCTCCACACTCCTTAGAGTGGCAATGCCCCAAAATCTCTAGCATCTCTTCTTCGAGGACGCACCTACGAATCACTCCATCTCCACATGTTCTAAAGAGGAGCGGCTCATCCCAAAAGTAATATTTCAACTCGGCAAAGAATTTTCTCCTTTGATGCACATTTAGCTCTAGGGGCACTATGTCACTAGCTAGGTAGTTCACCACATCCACAAACCATGGAATTAGCAAGCTTTGCAACTCAAAAAGTTGCTCATCCGGGAACTCTTCCTTAATGGGCTCCTCCACCCATGTCCCTTTGTCATCCCTCTCAAGCCTTGAAAGGTGGTCCACTACCACGTTTTCGGTCCCCTTCTTGTCTCTAATTTCAAGGTTGAACTCTTGGAGGAGTAGCACCCATCGTATGAGTCTTGGCTTTGCATCTTTCTTCGCTATGAGGTATTTTATGGCTGCATGATCCATGTAGACAACTACCTTAGATCCCACCAAGTATGACCTAAACTTGTCAAAGGCAAACACGATAGCCAACAATTCTTTTTTTGTTGTTGCATAGTTGACTTGTGCCTCATTTAGTGCATGACTTGCATAGTAGATAACATGTTGTTGCTTCTCTTCTCTTTGACCGAAAACGGCGCCCACCGCATAGTCACTAGCGTCACACATCAACTCAAAAGGGAGGTCCCAATTTGGGGCCCTTATGATTGGAGCAAAAATAAGCTCCTTCTTCAAAAGTTCAAAAGCCTCTAAGCATGCTTCGTCAAACACAAATGGCATATCTTTCATCAAAAGAGAGCACAATGGCTTTGTAATCTTCGAAAAGTCCTTGATGAATCTTCTATAAAACCTTGATGAATCTTCTATAAAACCTGGCGTGTCCCAAAAAACTCCGGATACCTTTCACTGAAGTTGGTGGTGGCAATTTTTCTATCACCTCAATTTTTGCTTTGTCCACTTCAATCCCTTTAGAGGAGATCCTATGTCCCAACACGATTCCTTCCCTCACGGCACTTCTCCCAATTGAGTATGAGGTTGGTCTCTTCACATCTTTCTAGCACCTTCCCCAAGTTCTCTAGGCACCCATCAAATGATGACCCAAAAATAGAGAAATCATCCATGAAGATCTCAATGTACCTCTCCACCGTGTCAGAGAAAATGGCCATTATACATCTTTGGAATGTCGTCGGAGCGTTACAAAGTCCAAAGGGCATTCTTCGGTAGGCAAACGTCCCATATGGACATGTGAACGTTGTCTTTTCTTGATCCTCGGGGTCTATTGGGATTTGGTTATAACCAGAGTATCCGTCTAAGAAACAGTAGTACTCGTGCCCCGCTAGCCTTTCCAACATTTGGTCAATAAAGGGTAAGGGGAAGTGATCTTTTCGTGTCGCCATGTTGAGTTTTCTGTAATCAATACACACCCTCCAACCTATGACGGTCCGTGTTGGGATGAGTTCGTTATGCTCATTTGGTACCACTGTGATGCCTCCTTTCTTAGGCACTACCTGTACTGGACTAACCCATGGACTGTCGGATATTGGGTATATGATACCCGCATTTAGAAGCTTCAGGATCTCGGCTCTAACTACCTCTTGCATGTTAGGATTCAATCTTCTTTGGTGCTCCACTGTTGGTTTAAACTCTTTCTCCATCAAAATTTTGTGCATACAAATCGAAGGGCTTAACCCCTTAATATCGGAGATAGACCAACCAATGGCTTTCTTGTGGCTTCTGAGCACCCTTAAATGTTTCTCTTCTTCAATTGATGACAAGGAGGCCGAAATGATCACCGAAAGTGATAGTGACTCACCAAGGAAAGCGTACCTCAAATGCTCCGATAGTTGCTTCAACTCAAGCTTTGGAGGCTTTTCAATAGATGGGGGTAGCCTAGGCTTCCCTTCTCCTAATTCCTCAAACCTCCTTCTTTCTCTAAACTTCTTCACAGGTTGGGAATTTAAATGTAGAGCATATTCCGCAACATCCTCATCTTTATCCTTCTCATTGGCACTATGAACCAAACAAGCCTCCAAGGGTTCCTTAGGAATTTCTCTTCTAACAAAGTCTTTAACCAACGGATCAACAATCTCAATCATCAAACACCTATCTACTCCCATCGGTCTCCGGGCCGTCTTTTTCATGTCAAACACCACGTTTTCATCTCCAACCCTCAAGGTCATCTTATCTTCCTTCACATCTATCAAAGCCCTGGACGTCTTCAAGAAAGGCCTACCTAAAAGCAAAGGTATTTCCACATCCTCCTCCATTTCTAGTATCACAAAGTCTACCGGAAAGTACAAATTCTCTACTTTCACCTAGACATCTTCCATGACCCCCCTCAGGTATTTGATTGACCTATCGGCTAGTTATAGAGTAACATGAGTAGGCTTCACTTCCCCCACTCCCAACTTCTGAAAAACCGAGTATGGCATCAAATTTATACTTGCCCCGGAGTCAATCAATGCTTTCCCAAATTCCATTTAGCCAATGGTGCATGGAATAGTGAACTTTCCGGGATCTTTTAGCTTAGGTGGGAGCTTGTTTTGTAGGATGGCACTACATTCCTCCGTTAATGCGACCGTCTCGAATTCTTCCAACTTCCTTTTGTTGGAGAGCAACTCCTTGAGAAATCTCACATAAGTAGGCATTTGGGCAAGTGCTTCGACAAAGGGAATATTGATGTGAAGCTTCTTAAACACCTCCAAAAACTTACCAAAGTTGTGAGCATCCTTGTGTTGTTTCAATCTTTGTGGGTATGGTATGGGAGGGACATAGGCTTTGACTTGGGGCTTTGGAGGGGTATCATTTGATGTGATGGGTACGTCATCATGGCTAGGACTCTTCTTTTCCTCTACAACCTCATCTTCAACAACTCCCTCTTCCTCCACAACAACTTCTTTTCCCTTTCCAAAGTTGTTCGGTAATTCAACCTCTCTACCACTCCTTAATGCAATGGCTTTGCATTGCTCTTTAGGGTTCACCATTGTGTCGCTTGGGAGAGAACCTTGTTGTCTTCATTGTTGTCCCCTAGCTAGTTAACCTACTTGCATCTCCAAGTTTTGGATCGAGGCTTGTGAGTGTTGAGCGAGTTGGTCAATCTTTGTATCAAGCTTTCTCAAGGCTAAGTCTTGGGTCTCCATCCTTGTATCTAACTTGCCCATCATTCTAGAGAACATCTCTTCTAGGTTAGGTTTTCTCTCCACTTGATTGTTAGGGGGTGGGTTCGGGTAGTTTTGTTGGTGAGGTTGTTGGAATCCGGGGGGTTGTCTTTGGTTGAGGTTTTATGGATGTTGGGGTTGGTGGGGTTGGTTGTCCTTCCATGACAAGTTTTGGTTGTTTCTCCAAGGTGGGTTGTACGTGTTTGAGTAGGAATTTTTTTGGGGATTTTGGTTGGCATGTTGTTGTTGGGGTTGGTTTTGGTAGTTCCGGTAGTTGTTCACAAAGGACACTTGTTCGGACGAGCTTGAAGCAAACGGGCTTCCCATTTGACAATCCATGCTAGAGTGTGGCCCCAAACACCACTCACATTGGACTACTTGCACATTGCTAGGTCCGGCACTCAACTTGTTCATTTGATTTCGAAGTGCCGCCATTTAAGCCTTTACACTTGTCAATTCATCTACTTCTAGCACACCCGAAATCTTCTTTGGCGCTTGCCTCTGAGTTCCCCACTGGCTATTGTTGAGTGCCATTTCTTCTAGGAGATCATGAGCCGCATCCATTGTCTTGCTCATTAGAGATCCTCCCGCAGCCGCATCCACCAAATTCCTTGTTGAAACCGTGAGCCCTTGGTAGAAAGCTTGCAAAGTCTGCCACCTTGCAAGTCCATTGTGAGGACATCTCCTTTGAAGCTCCTTAAACCTCTCCCAAGCCTCATGGATACTCTCATTCTCAAATTGTTGAAAAGAAAGGATCTCATTTCTAAGGCGGGCCACCTTTCCTGGTGGAAAGAATCAATTCAGAAATGCTTGGGCCAACTGATCAAAGGAAGTGATCGAGTTTGGTGGTTGGGTGTTCAACCATATCTTAGCGTCATTCCACACAGGGAACGGGAACAACTTCAACTTGACAAAATCATCGGGAATACCATTGTACCTAAAGGTGTCACAAATCTCATTGAAATTCTTAAGGTGCAAGTTTGGAACATCATTCGCCAAACCATTGAGCATACATGTAGTGGCAATCATCTGAATCACCCCAGGCTTTATCTCAAAGGAATTAGCTGCAATTGTTGGTCGGCGAATAGATGACATGTTCTGCTCTACTCTAGGCATTATGTAATCCCATACGGTGCACTCATCTCCAACATGAGGCAACCCTTCTTGAACCGGACCGACCTCAAGACGCAATTCCCCTTGATTTTGATTTGCCACAGGAGGCAAACCCATTTGTTCTAACTGTGCATTCTGATCACCCATCTCTACTCTTCTCAACCTTGCCTCACGTTTATTCCTTCGACCTATCCTTTCAATCTCCAGATCAAAATTCAAGAAGTGAAGATTTTGGCTCCTTGTACGTGGGTGCATATAAGAGCGATGGTACCTATAAGAAGAAACACACAAGCTAAATTAAAAGGTTCAAATTAGCAATAAACTAACTAGTATCAATATCAATCATTCCGCTCAATCCCCGGCAGTGGCGCCAAAAATTTGGCTATCACTCAAGTGACACTCGAAATAGAACGAGGTCGGAGAGTAGTACAATAGAAAGTAAAGTTCGTTCCCAAGGAATAGAGTGATCAATTACCGAAATTGATTAGCCCATTTGCTATTCAAACAATCAATAATGATGGTTATCCAAAATAAACAAGGTAAACTAACTTGATTAAAGACTAATACTAAAGTGATGAAAGAAATAACACGAAAAATAACTCGAATGTGATAATGGAGAGAAATATGCTAGGACTTGACTACACCCCACCCTTATATTGACTTCCTAGTTAGACTCGATTATTCACACCCAAACGTGCTCATTGCAACTTATATACTCGTACACCCTTATATTGACCCACAATCTTGGTCAAGTAGAGTGAGTCACACTCAAAACATACCTAAGCTTATCTTTCGATTACCCGGAATGTACGAATGAGTTCATTACGGACGTTGGTGTACTAAATAAGTCCTATACGCTAGCCTAAGTAGGTCTACTTTTCTAAGCATGCATAGGGGAGCATTTTATCGAACACGTGGCATGCGTCTCCGGTTAGTACATAACATACAACAAAAATAATTCAAAAGGAGATCAATCAATTGAAAAGCATTAAGTACATTAAAATACCCATACAAACAACAATATTGCACATAGGGGATAAACAAGAATCAATTCATTTAAATGTATAGTCAAAGGTGGGGTTTCATCAAATCCTAGCACTATGAGTTTAGCTCATCATATTACAACTAGTAACCATACAAGAAATATGAAATAAGGAGTACATGGCTACAATAAAGTATAAAAGAGAAAGAGTATAGAAAAAACTATATGGAGAGCTTCCTCTTCTTCTTTGGATCTTCTTCTCTTTCTATCCTTCTTCTTGCTCAAAAGGTGAAGTGATGATGGCTATGGAAAAGAGGTGGGATTGGTGTGTTTGGATCTTAGGGAAAGGTAGGATTTTGGTGGGTTGTAAGGGATGGGATGGTGATGTGTGAAGGGATGAGCCAAGGTGGAAACTTGCTGCAATATTTCGAGCTAGGGAAGGTGTTTCTGAAAGACCTAAAAGGGGGTATTTATAATGGGCCCAAAAATAACCAAACTGCCCTCTGGAATGCGAAAGGTCGCACTGCCATGGTTGCCATTTTCGCGGTTGGACAACTGCGGCAAGCTTTAGAAGTTTATGTCATCTCTCTACTGCGGTTGAGCAACCACGGTACGTTGACCGTGGCAACCCTGAGGGGTTTCTGTAGCATCTCTGCCACGATTGAGCAACCGCGGCACGTAGACCATGGCAACCCTGAGGGGTTTCTGTCGCCTCTCTACCGCTGTTGCACGACCGCGACGCTTCATGCTCGGCAACTTTGGAGGATTTCTGTCGCCTCCTTGCCGCTTGTGCACCAACTGCAATGCTTCAACCGCGACGCTCTGATCAAAGCCCCTAGACTTTCCATATTTGCGCTAATTGCCCAAAGATCTCCATTTAGAGCCGAAACACCCCTGCTATCAGAAAAACCAACAAAAACCTCAAATGAAACATTAAAATCCCGGTTTTACCCGAGAAACGTACTCAAAACAATACGGAAAGGGGGTTACACTTTGTGTAGAAATGAAGCAATCAACAACCTGTTGTTAATGGGTGCAAACCAATTCCTGTTATGTTAGGTTGACCTTTTTTAGCAACTTCTAATGCTTTGATTAATTGTAGGAATGGGATAATGAACCTATTTTTTGGGAATATGACACTGGAGCTTAATGTTTTCAATATGTGTAAGCAACCATGAGATGAGGAAGATGAAAGTGAGGAACCAAACATGATTGAAGTAATTGTGGACGATCATCTTCAAACAAGGAGTTCTTCTAACCCTTTGGAAATTAGTTTAGTTAATTCATTTGAATCAAGCATGCAATTAGATTCTGATATTTCCAACATATGTTATTTGCTTGATTGTTCATAGATTATAGAGAATAAAGGCTGGAAACCAAAATTTGAAGAGTTGGGACATATCGATGGAGATAAACACGACGAAGTACCCAAGCTAGAATTGAAGCCTTTGCCTGAAGGATTGAAGTACGTATTTCTTGGAGAGGAACAAACCTTCCCAGTGGTAATTTCCTCAATTCTCACAACCGATCAGGAAGGTAAGTTGATAGAGGTATTAAAAAGGCATAAAAAAGCAATTGGGTGGACTTTAAAAGACATAAAGGGCATTAATCCATTAATTTGCACAAATAGAATACATTTAGAGGATAGTGCTAGAACATCTCAACAACCTCAGAGAAGATTAAATCCACACATGAAAGAGGTAGTAAACACTGAAGTTTTTGAACTACTTGATGTAGGGATTATCTACCCTATTTCTGATAGTAAGTGGGTAAGTCCTACATAAGTAGTACCAAAGATATCTGGAATCACAGTGGTAAAAAATGAAAAAGGTGAATTGTTGCCAACACAAGTCCCATCTAGTTGGCGGATGTGCATAGACTATAGGAAATTAAATACTGCCACTAGAAACGATAATTTTCCTTTACCTTTTCTTGACCAAATTATAGAAAGAGTAGCAGGACACCCTACTATTGCTTTCTTGATGGGTACTTAGGTTACTATCAAATTCCCATAGCATTAGAAGACCAAGAAAAGACTACTTTCACATGTCCCTTTGGCACCTTTGCATTTAGAAGGATGCCATTTGGACTTTGTAATGCTCTGGCAACATTCCAAAGATGTATGTTGAGCATTTTCAGTGACATGGTTGAACACTATTTAGAGGTTTTTATGGATGATTTAACAGTGTTCGGAAATTCTTTTGATAATTGTCTTGTAACTTGGAAAATGTCCTTAAAAGATGTGAAGAAAAAGGTGTTGTGCTAAATTGGGAAAAATGTCATTACATGGTTGCCTCTGGAATTGTTTTAGGTCATGTGGTGTCTTCTAAAGGAATTGAAGTTGACGAAGCAAAAGTTGAGATAATTTCTCATTTGCCCCCACCAAAAACAGTTAAGGAAGTTCGCTCATTTTTAGGGCATGTAGGATTTTATAGAAGGTTTACTAAAATCTTTAGTACCATATCTAGACCCTTATGTAATCTTCTATTAATTTTAGTACCATATCTAGACCCCTATGTAATATTCTATTAAAAGATGCATCATTTGACTGGAACCAAGATTGCCAAAAATCTTTTGAGAAGATAATTGGTCATCTAACTTCTGCCCCTATCATGCAATCCCCTAACTGGTCTTTGCCTTTTGAGTTGATGTGTGATGCTAGTGATTCTATTATTGGTGATATCTTAAGGCAAAGGAAAGAAGGTAAGCCTTATGTGATTTATTATGCAAGTAGAACTTTAAACAGTGCTCAAATGAATTATACCACTACTGAAAAAGAACTACTTGCAGTAATATTTGCATTAGACAAATTTTGATCTTACTTGATTGGTTCTTCAACTATTGTTTTTACTGACCATGCTGATGTTAGATATTTAATATCTAAACAGGATGCCAAACCCAGATTGATATGGTGGATTTTATTGCTCCAAGAATTTAATATCACGATCAAAGATAAGAAAGGAGTAGAAAATGTTGTCCCAGATTATTTGTTAAGACTTACGACAGAGTTGTCGTTTGACATCACACCTATCAATGACTCTTTCCCTGATGATTTTTTATTTTCTATTGCTACAATCCTATGGTTTGCTAACATTGTCAATTTTCTTGTTACAGGTGAAATGCCATCTCAATGGACTCCCCAAGATAAAAGGAAGTTTCTAATCGAGGTGATAAATTTTTATTGGAATGATCCATATCTATTCAAGTACTGCCCTGATTAGATTTTTTGAAGATGCATACTCGACAATGAGGTACGTAGCGTCATTAAATTTTGTTATTCTGAAGTATGCGAAAGTCATTTCTCATCAAGAAAAACTACTGCAAAAATCTTTCAATGTAGATTTTATTGGCCTACTTTATTTAAAGACACCCATATATTTTGCAAAAGTTGTGAAAATTGTCAAAAATTGGGATCTATCTCCAAACGAAACATGATGCCTTTAATCCCATCCTTGTTATTGAAATTTTTAATTATTGGGGGATAGATTTCATGGGCCCATTTCCACCATCATTTGGTTTTATTTATTTTTTAGTTGCAGTAGATTATGTCTCAAAATGGATTAAGGCGATTCCATGTCGAAACAATGATCACAAAACAGTTTTAAAATTTATAAAAGAAAATATCTTGAGTCAATTTGGAATCCCTTGAAACATTATAAGTGACGGGGGAACACATTTTTGTAACAAACCTTTTGAGTCCTTAATGAAGAAATATTCAATTACACATAAGGTTGCTACCCCTTATCACCCTCAGACAATTGGACAAGTTGAACTAGCAAATAGGGAAATAAAACAAATTTTGGAAAAACCTGTTAACCCAAATCGTAAAGATTGGTCTCTTAGACTTAACGATGCACTTTGGGCTTACTGCACCGCTTTTAAAACATCCTTGGGTATGTCTCCCTATCGTCTTGTTTATGGAAAACCTTGTCACTTGCCTGTGGAAATTGAGCATAAAGCCTACTGGGCAATTAAAGTTTTCAACTCAAATCTTAACAATGCTTGCAAATTACGAAAATTACAGTTGAATGAACTTGAAGAATTGAGAAATGATTCATATGAGAATTCGAGAATTTATAAAGCCAGAACTAAAGCTTTTCATGACAAATCAATTTTGAGAAAAACCTTTGATGTTAGACAAAAAGTTCTGCTTTATAATTCTCGACTTCACATTTTCCCTGGAAAATTGAGATCTAGGTGGACTAGCCCATTTGTTGTTAAAAATGTATATCCTTATGGGGCTATTGACATTGAAAATCCTAGAAATGGTAATGTGTTTAAAACGAATGGTCAAAGACTCAAACCATTTCTGGAAAATAAAGCTTTGAAAGAAGAGAGTGTTTCCTTTTCTAACCCTTGTTGTGAGAAAAATTGATTGAAATTGTAATTTAGATTTGCTATTCATCTCACTTTCTGACTCCATTTGTTTTTGTGATTTCAGGACAGTAGTTTTTGTTTTGTTTTTTTTTTTTCCCTGTTAAATGGCAGATAACAGTACTTCGTGACTTCTCAAGCCGGTATTTTCAGTTTCCCACAATAACTGATTTAAAAAAAATCATGTTTTTTTTTTATTATTATTTATTTTTATTTTCATAACAATGGAAGACATTCTCAATAATTTGAAAAATCATTTCCCTTTACTTCCTTAAAAATCTTTGATGATGATTTATGAAGCACGGTTCAAAAGATTAAGGATGTTAATGCATAAGGGTATCCCTGTGGAATTACGTTTGTTGATTGAAGCCAAGGTCAGATTGGCAAGTGAGTTCTTAGATTCATTCATTGCTTACATGCCTAGTCTAGGTAAAAGTAGTTTTGCAAAAAAGCGAAGAGCAAAAAAATTGCGTGCGTGCTATAAATGTGCTCGTACAACTTGTAACACACACTGTCGTTCTTTGGGAATGGTGTCCATAAATCGAGAATATAAAATCCAATTCATTAAGGATGGCCTGAGTAAGGAGTCATTGGACAATATACTTTTGACTCTTGAGACGCATCCTAGTGGATATGTGCATATGGCTATCTTCGATTTATGGACCCAATTCCAAAAAGAACATATTCGATATAGTCTCGGGAATCTGAATTTAAAAGACCCTGTTTGCCAATTTATAAGAAAATTGGATAGGAAGCCTATCCTCGACCCATAAAGGGCATTTAAGCCGTTACTGGATGTAAAACCAGAGGAAAATGTGAGCTATAATCACAACTACTTGTACATATGCTTGTCAGCCGATATTTTTGAAAATTTTGAACTCTAGATTGAAACCTATTTGACAAAAGCCAACCTACCCATGTAGCTATCATGATTAGATTGTCATTCTGAGTTCTATAAAAGGCAGCACTTCACTCTCTCAACCATCAAACAAACCTTTAATTTTCTAAATTGGGTTTGGGGTGTGTGATAATGGATAAAACTTCATCACACAGACTCATTAATATTTTTGTATTTTATGGGTCTAGTTCTAGTAAGGATGTGGAATTAGAGGAGGCTGCAAAGAATCTTGGAAGAGTGTTGGTCGAAAAAAGAATGCAGGGGAGGTAACCTTGGGTTGATGGGGTGTGTGTCAAAAGCCGCTCATGAGGGCGGAAGTCAAGTTTTAGGTATCATCCCAAAAGCCCTAGCCTCATGTGATATCATCGAAGATACAGTTGGGAAGGTGAAAATTGTCTCATCCATGCATGATTGAAAAGCTAAAATGCTTGACCATGTAGATGCTTTTATAGTTTTGTCCAGTGGTCTTGGAACTTTAGAAGAACTTTTTGGAGTTACCTCATGGGCCCAACTAAAAATCCATCAAAAACCCATAGGCTTGTTGAATGTCAATGGTTTCTATGATGGGCTGTTGTCTTTCCTTGATTATTCTGTAGAAAAGTGTTTCATTTCGCCTTTGGTGCGACGAATTCTTGTCACTACTTCAACTGCTCATCAACTAATTGAACAGTTAGAAGCTTTTGTCCCTCAATATGACCATGATACATCTCAGCTAGATTGGTCTATCGATGAATGTAGCAAAAAACGCAGACTTGATTAGTTTCTCCTTTCATTTTTTGTTATTTTTTATGTGTTTTCATTTTGTTGTGCTAGTATGTTGCAGGCTTTTCCTTTCAATAATTGCCGATTTAGGTGATGTCTTCTACACTTTACCTTTCTATATTTAGACATTGGGGACAATGTCTCAATTTGGTTGGGGGGAGGGATAGTTGACGATTGTTGTTATTACTATTGTTATTGTTTTCCCAAAAAAAAAAAAAAAATAGTTATAAAGAAAAGAGTGTTACCATTTTGTTTTGATTTCCGAATACTATAACAAGGCTTTGTTATTCACCTTCATTTAAATTAGTTAAATATATAAACTCTTATCTTTATATCATTAAATTGTTTTGTTTATATTAAAAAAAAAAAATGTTTTACTTATTGTTTTGCTTACATACCCTTTAGTAAGTATTTATGAACTATTCTTGTCACACACACACACACATTGACATATAATTGTGGGTTGCAAATTGGAATTTAGTATGCTTCATTATTTTGGTTATAATTGAAATAATGACCAAGGGCAGTGGATTATATAAAATAAAATAAAAAATTGAAAAGAAAAAAAGAAAAAAAAATGGATAAGTTTGGTTTCGTAGCCTTCTTAACTTGAGTAAGTAAGTCCTTAGCGGTGTCTCAACACCTAATGCCCTAAGGCCAACTGGTATGGGAGTCATTGACCTAAAGCTCGTTACATGGGTTAAGTAGAAAGCTTAAAGGAACTAGACATTGCACTATCCAAAAGAAAAAAAGGTATCTAGTTTGATACCATTCTTATCCCGAGTAATTAAGTCCGTAGGGGTGTCTTAACACCTAATGCCCTAAGGCCAACTGGTCTGGGAGTCATTGACCCAAAGCTCGTTACATGGGTTAAGAGTGTGTTGTAAATGATTAATAATAATAATAAATAAGTGTGTACAACTAATAACTATCCTTGCCTGAGGAAATTGACTCTAAAAGACATTTTAGAATGAACAATACTCTTTTTCGATAAAGCCCTATAATTTTATATTGTTTTACAATGAGCACAAAAGAAAGTTTGTTAATATTCTCACTAAGGGTATGTGGCCATAAAAAATATTAAAAAAATAATTTTTTTTTATAGAAAATAAAGATATTTATGTGAGAGTTTGTTTATTTAATTAGAAAAATTTAGGGGGAATGATGAATGCCTTGGACATATATTCAATAAATCATTACTAAACGGTATCACTCTAATTGCTAGAGACTAGCAATAAGCCGGTTGGGGGGTGTGATGAACAAATAAAAGTGCATGTTTAATAGAGTTGAAATGATTATTTTACACTAGTAGTGTCATTAACTCTCCTAACTTAAGCACATTTACACTTTTGTCTTTTATTTTTGATGTTGTTATTTTGATGTAGGTTTCTTGAAATGGGCATAACTTTTAACTCAAATATTGGATGGATCCCAAGGATTCTTGATTCATGGTAGTGATTGGCACATTGAGTACTTGAAACCCATTGAATCGAAGAGTGGGTAATCCTTGTAATTTAATTAAATGGAAAGAGATAAAATTTCATATTTGTTCAAGTGAGCTTAGATTGTTGTATTTTCCGATTGGAACCTCCGTTGTGTGTGGATTCTGATTGAGTTATAAAAAGAGTTAAATAAATCATTATTTTAAATACCAAGAGTGGAACCTCTAACCTTAGCCTACATATTTTTATTTGAGTAATTTTTGTAGGGAAAAATACCGTATAGTATACGCAGCGGAAGCGAGACTAAAAATAGATTTAGTAACTTTTAAAAAATTTTCCTTTTATGAACCTTAAACCCTTTAATCAATTAAACATATATATTATCTAACAAAAGAAGAATAACTTTTGTCGCGTGATCCGATTGACTTGCGTCGATGGTAATCCGCAAGATCTTCAATCCTAGCACGAACGTGGATCACCTAGGAGCGTGGTCTCCCTTTTCTTTGAATTGCAAACCTGTGAATGGACAAAACAAACTTTTCTTTTCTTTGTTAGTCACAAAAACAATCAAAAGAATACTAAGATTATTCCGGTCACTTTTGAGTTCTCAATCTAAAGATCGAAACTCGCGTGAACCAAGATCGATGTTGTACACATAAGCTTATTGATGAATAAGCAAATAGTATACCATCAAAGAATAATCTATATCTCTTTTATGTTTTTAGTAGAATAAAAATAATCTTTCTATGAATTGAGAAGAAGAAGAAAATAGAATTAAGCACACCAAAAACCCTCAAGTGGCCGAATTCTATAAGTCCACATATATAGGTGGCAAAATTTTCTTTCTCTCTTTCTAATAGGGTGGCCGAAAATAATAACCTAAAAGGGACTAGGGTTGCCGCAATACTCAAGCCAAAAAGGAGTTTGTATTGCACCCTAATTCCTATTTAGTTTAAGACTCTCAAACCCTAATCCAACTCATAAATCTTTTATTCTTTTATTTGACTAAATAAAAAAGACTTCTCATTTGATTAAATAAATAAAATTATTTATTTATTTTCTTGTCAAACAAGTCTTTTAATTTAAGTATACTACTACCAATAGTATACCTTTAGGAATCATATTTCCTAATCAGAAAAGATTTGTTTCTTAATTAAACAATTAATTAATAAATTAATTAATTCTTATTTAATTAAACAATGAAACAAAATAATATATTAGGTTAATTAATTCACCTTTGCCGCCCCACTTAAAATAAATGGGCTATATATTATTTTCTTATTTCATTTAATCCATTGGACTTTAAATAAAAAGCCCACATGTGAACTAGACCCATTCTTACTAAAAGAAACAAGCCCACATGCCATTCATTAATATATAAATATAATTGAGCAGCCCATTACATAAATAATGTGCAAATTATATTCTTAATATATTAAATGCAATTCTAGATGGACCCTTAAATTGGTCCGGTAGAATATATCAAGTGATCCATGCAAGTCCGTGTGGATTGGGGATCTTGGTGGGCTATCTAAATTTAAGCTTCAATAGACATAACCTAATCACAGTCAACAAATGATTCACTTAGATCCGATCCATTAATTTTAACTCATTCCACTAAAGAGCTAAAATTGAACTCTTAAATAAAGACAGAAAAGGAAGATGTTTCCTCATTCATACCCTAGACAATCATGTTGGAGATAATGTATCCTCGTGATTAATATCAGTAATCGCCAAGAGTTCATAGACCGCCTATAACTCTCCAAGTTACCATATTTACTCATATGACCACGTTTTGAACTTGGATATTTTGACTTGTCCAGAAGCCATGTTTTCAATACACACTATCGAAAACTCAACGTTGAGATTTAATATCCAATTACCTCAAAACATCCATATGATGATATTATACTCTCATTTGATAAATGGAGCCACGATGTCCATATCTATAAATGAAGTCCTCTATCGATTAACAAATGAATATCACCAAACTATCGAGGATAGACTATGCGATATAATCGTACTCATTGATAACTCAAATGATATCACTTGCAACCATAAGTCCATCATTTATCTCAGGATTAAGATAGACTCTCCGATTGTCCTGATAATGAAATGACTTTTATCTACTGACGGTTATAGATAAAGTATTTCATTGTGATCCAATTCAATGCACCCAGTGCACTAGATTCTTTTGCTCGAAGACACTCCGATGATTTTAGACTCATCATATCTCATTTGATCCCACTCAAATGCTAGCAAAAGAATTCTACAACTTTAACAAGATAAAGGTGCCCAACCTTTAACTTAAGTTGTGAACAATATTCAAGACTAACTAAAGAATTGTGTCTACCACATACATATCCAGATGTATGAACAATTCTTCTTTTCTCATAGTCTTTAGACCTTATGACTATTTACTTTGACAATTATAATATTAAACTATAAATGCTATAAGATTTGTTTAAACCAGAAATCACTTTATTAATATGAAAAAGATTGTTAATTACAATATTACACTCTTGCAATTGAGCATAATCCTAACAATTTTGTCATTATATTTGCCTATCATTCACCAATTTAATCATTTTAATTCTTGATATCTCTTGTGATTATTGTTGGTTATTGTGAACATTAAAACTCCTTCCCTGAGGAATGACTCCGTACTTACCGGGTTATATTATTACTTCGACACTCCTACACTTCGGAGTAAAATCCTTTTTCCAGACATGTCAATTTATTGCCGTATACTAAAGTTATATTGTGCACCATAAAGTGATATAATAAATTATACAGTATAATATGAGTGTCACGATCCTTTGTTACATTGCCTTATTAAAAATTATGTACGGGTATGCTCCCCATCATTCAGCTACATCAGAATTAGTAGGTAAATATCATTCTCCTTTTTTTGTTGTTGCAGTTCCATTGCAAGGTATAAGTAATTGTAGACCAATCATCTACGTCCATGTAATTACAAGGAATACTTCCTTGTATCCTTAGGCTTTTCCCAGAACTACAAGCTATGTTCCCTTATTGGCTTCGAATTTTCTTGGCATTATAACATTTGACAGCAGTGACATGTTATCTATTAGACTCGTTCATCCATCAGTTGCCCAACTCTTGTTGTTACCCAAAATGTTGGTTTTACTCTTTCAATCTCATACCGCGCACACTCTTTTCAAAGTGCATGTTCCATATATAAAACAGTCAATCGATTATTACATGATACATATTATATATATATATATTATATTAAATCATATGTAATTATATATATATAATATACTTTTATATTTTAACTATTATTTTCCAAAATATATATTATAAATAATATATTATTATATTATATAATACATATTATATATAAACATATATTCAAATATTTATATTATATATATTATTATGTAATATATATTATTTTATTATATTTTATATATATTATTATTTAATATATATATTATTTATTATAATATATATATTATATAAAATATGTTATGTATTATAATATATATATATATAACATGTTATATATTTTAGAAATATATATATATAAATTTTATATAAATTTTTTGTGATTGAAAATTTCATATACATTTTTTGTAACTGAAAATATAAATTTCATTATTACTTACATTAATTTAAATATATATATACTTTCATATTTTATTATTATTATCCATAATATTTCATGTTATTATAAGTGTTTTGTAATTAGGGGTAATTTGGTCAAAATATAGTTATTTCCATTCCATTCAGTTGTTAACCAAACAAAATAATACCGATTCAGATACTAATTCTACAGTCCCAACCAAACAAAGGAATCAGCTTTCCATTCCTTTACATTTGAAATCCTATGCCCATTACCATTCTAATTACCATTCCACCATGGCAACCAAACGCCATCAGTACTGAATGGTTGGGTTCCCTACATAGTACTTAATGCATAGTCACCATCCATCAAATCACTCAATTCACAATTTAACACATCAAAAATTAAAACAGAAAACCGTCAACCGAATATCAAAACTTTGTAGGCATATGGGTGGTGCCGTAAAAAATAACCCTAAAAAGGCTTGATGTGACCAGTCAACGCAGAATGACTGATAGAATGTAAAAGGTGCATAAAAAATCGAATGAGGATTTGTTCACGTTTCTCATGTTGGGGTTTTTGCCCTGAAGCTTGTAGTTTGTAAATGTGAATTGAACAAGAAATAAAAGAAGTAGTTTATTCATTCAAATTGTCTCATACATTTATATATAACATGTGTACTTAACATCCAAGATTGCCAGGTGTATTTTCAAACTAAGTATATGAATGTCATATACAGATGGATTCAATTTGAAACGAGCAATTTAAAGAGTTCGTAGATAGCAAATAAAGCTGGGTACTTTATTTGTGGTTAATCTATAGCTGCAGTCCATTCTATAATGTACGGTGATCTTATCCTAGATCATTCATATGGAGATATGAGAATGGAGGCACCTTGTATGATGTGATCATATAGGACTAGGCCATGATCTATATGAATCTCTCACCAATATCCGTTACATGATGAGATTCATATATATCAACAAATGATGGCTATATGTGGGTGATCTCAATCCTGAGTGTCTTATCGACTCCTTCAGGTTAGATCGTGGTCTTTGATATATCATGGGTGAGGTCGGAGTTGCATTCCTGATCAATATGCTCCGTATGTTGGGATCGCGGTTTGGCTTGTGGATGGGAAGATCTGCATACAATAGTGGAATCCACTCCTTCTTGTGAGAAGTAGATAGTAGTTCCCTTAAGGGTTGATTCGAGGCTTGAACAATATGAGCACTCTCCTAATTCCGTAAGGAATGTAGGATTTATTGTTCATTAGAGAATCAATGGTACTTAATGGAAAGATATAATTAGAGGGGTATAACGGACATATTGACCCAGCTCTAATTATGAACTACCTATGGAGGATCATACCATATGTAATAGCTATATCAATGGACACCAAAAGTTATTGGTTTGTGTAAAAACGTCTACAGTTGAGAGAATGTAACTTCGGGTTTTTAGTGGAATAACACCAAAATTAATAATCATGAAATATTAATTAAAGAGTTTAATTAATTATTTCTAAGGATTATTGGAGCTCAAAATACTGTGGGTCCATTAGGTCCCCTAGCTAGCTCGATCGATTTATGTAACAAGGGTCACGGTTAATTAATTGGATTGTCCAATTAATTGTGTTACAAAAGTGACACGTGTCTATTCGGGAATTAATTGAATAATGTGATTATTCAATTAATGAATATTAATGATTATGTTAATTAAATAATTAGATTACTTAATTGTGTAATTAATCATTAGATGGAGGGTGTTGATTGATATTTAATTTTGAATGAAGAAAAGATAATTTGATTATTTTATTTTCATTTTATTAAATATTTAAATTTGAATTTAAAAGAGTTTTGAATTCAAATTAAATCAAACAAATTAATTAATATTTTTAAAAGATATTCGATATCTAAAAAGATTTTATTAATTAGTATAAGTTTAATATATATATATATGATATATGTTATTTTAAATTTGATTTTGAAGTTAGTTGTATCTGATACAAACAAAACGAATCAACATAAGAGAGATTATCGGTTAGTTTTATAACAGATATATTTGATATATATGGTATAACAAAACTGATGCATTGATTGACAAAAAAAACTGATGCATTGATTGACAAAAAACACAACAATCCGGTGAAGAGAGAAAGGGGTGCGGCTAGAGGAAAAAAAAAAAAAAAAAAGCTTTCTTGTTTTTTTTTTTTTTTTGACTTATTGTTGCCGCACTTCACCAACAAAAGAACATGAGTTGTCTTTTGTGTGCTCTTCTCATCTACCTCCATTTTTGTTCCTGAGTACCGTGACACGCCCACACGCCGTTACCAGTTCCGGGAGATAGCGAGGAAGATCAAGTGGTTCAAATCAGGAGCAAATCGTATTAAAGTGAAGGAGTCTCCTTCGTTGGTATGAATTGTTTACTTTCTTAGTGCATTTGATTATTACTGTACAAATGGGTTAGTTTATGATTGCATTAAAAAATTTTAAAAACCTTTCCGCTATGCAATTTGTAACCCTAGGTTCCTACAATTGGTATCAAAGCCTATTTTTGTACAGTATAATCGAATTCGATAGCTCCTGATTGCATGTATGAATGTGTAGGCACTTTTCTAATGATTTTATGGTGTTTATAATTTTATAATTTTTATTAATTTGTTTATTATAAACATGGTTAATCGTTAATTGTATGGTACAATGGGTTTAGGTTTTGGTTTTAAAGGTTGTAATATTTTTCTCATGTAATATTAATCCCGGGATGTAATTTTAATACTTTTTATTTTCCACAGTTTTTTTTTTTTTTTGGGTAAATTTTCTGTTATGTATTTTATTGTAAAATATGTACGAAGATATCAGTCGAAGAAGACGATGAAATCAGACGTGTGTTGGACACACAAAAGACGACGCATGTGCTTGTCACTTAATTATTATTATTTTTTTTCAAACTGTTAATTGTGCAATCAGTTGCACATTTTTAATAAAAAATATATATATATATATTAAAGCAGCAGCACATGCACGCCCATGCATCGTGCAATTTATATGTTTGTGCAGCGTGCGCACATCAGATGTGCAAATGCACATGCCAGCAGCACACATGCAATCTATGTGCAAGTGTTGTGTAAAATTGTTGTGCCGTGTGACTGCTGCGCAAGTATGGGCCAAATTTTTTTTGGGAAATCCCGGGTCTACGAAAAATGTTAGAGTAACATTTGGGCTTTAAGGGATTTAATCCATGAGATGGATCCAATAAAATAAATCAAGTTGGACTTGATTTTTGGACCCGAAAGACGCAGAAGATATTACAATTGGACTTGAAGATTTTTGGAATTACAAGAAGACCAAGGAATGCCTTGGATTAAAATTTTTGTAATTAGAAATTTTTTAAGTTAGATAACCCATTATACTCGGTCAACTTATGTATGCTTTTATTATGAGATGATTAAAGCATTGCCATGCATATACGTATCATTTAGATTAGGTGTGCCTACACATATATATGTTGATATGTCATACATGCATTATAGCCATCTATATTATGTATATATATATATATTTTAATTTTATTAAAATGGATAATTCACATAATTGGCTATAAATTAATGGGATTAGTTTTTAGGAGTAAAAACTTGGTAATTCTCATTAATCACTAATCTAATTATTAAAGAGTTTAATTACTTAGATTAGTAGGGTCCTTTATATTTATTAGGATTAATTTGATTAAGCCCCTAATAACAATTGACCCTAATGATATGTTTAGTTTTAATAGTTAAAACTTGGTAAATACACATTTAATAATTATAGTCTTAGTAAATAGTTTACATAGATTAGAATTATCACTAATGAACTAGATTTTTAAGAGTTAAAAATCGAATTAGTTTATTAGTTATTGGAATAGGATTCTAATAATTTGTGATTAATGCACTTGACGCTTAGATTGAAATTAGCCGTTTAATTTAGTTTAACCTAGGTGCATTAATATTAATAGAAAACCCTTATTATAAAATAGTGAGTGGGAGAGGGATATATGACATTATATCCCACGGTCTCCATCATTAGTTCAACACCGTAAGATTCGAGTGGGGCCTCGTGACGGCTTTGTTTTCGTCCTCCCTAAGGAGGGTTTCCATAAGAATCAATATCAAGGTTGACTTCCTAACGGATAGGATTTCTAAGGGGATTTCGGGATTGACCGACCCTAAGGCGGCAATTCTCGAGTTAAGCTCATGAGATCTAAAATGATGGGTTACGCTCACAAGGTTTTAATTAAATTGGTTAATTATAAACCTGACTGAAATATACGATGGTTGAATGTTAGAGGAATAAGAGTTATTCTGGTATAACATTTGATTGAGAATGTCTCAATCTAACATGCAAGAATTTGACTGACCCTAAGGCAGCATTTGCTTGTGGTATGTTGGATTGCCGTGGCGCAGTAACACTTTTTAGGGTTATTCTTGTTCATTAAACATTTTCATGCATTATGTTTAATTTTATGCCGAACATTCGCACATGTTTTGAATGTATGAATGAATGAATTCTTTATTTATGTTTTTTCAGCCATGTCAACTACACTATTACAAATCATAGCCAATGACAAATTAACTGGTGATAACTACACTAAATGGAAACACAATATCAATGCAATTTTGGTCACCAAGGACCTTAAGTTTGTGCTTACGGAGGAATGTCCTCCAATGCCTACTGCCGATGCCACACGAACTGTTCGTGAGGCATATGAGAAATGAGTCTCATCAGATGAGAAAGCCCGAATATATCTATTAGCAAGTATGACAGACGTGCTTGTCACAAAGCAAGAAGCAATGGGCACTGCATTTGAAATAATAGAGTCATTGTAGGCTATGTTCGGGCAACCCTCTGAGCAAAAGCGGCACGAAGCTGTTCGTTCCGCTATGCTCGATCATATGAAGGATGGTACATCAGTTCGGGAACATGTCCTGAACATGATGTCCTACTTCAACACGGCAGAAATCAATGGCGGGGCCATTGATGAACCCAGTCAGGTGAGCATCATACTAACAACTCTTCCGAAGAGTTTCAATCAGTTCAAGAACAACTATGGGATGAACAAGCTTAGGTTCAGTCTCACACAGTTGCTCAATGAGCTCACTACCTTTGAGTCCTTGACTAAGGACAGCAAGGGCAGGACCGGTGAGGCAAATGTTGCCAAACCATCTTCCTCCAATAATAAGAAGAGGAAGAGGAAGAGGAAGAGGTCTGCTGGGAAGGCGAAGGGTAAGCCAAACCCAAGAAAGCCTAGAGCAAAAAGAAAGGCGCCTCCATCGACAAGAGCAAGGGAAAATGATTCCATTGCGACACAGTCGGGCACTGGAAGAGGAATTGTCCTCAATATCTGGAGGAGGTAGCCAAGAAGAAGAAAACGAATGGTAAATATGATTTACTTGTTCTTGAGTCATGTTTAGTGGAAGATGATTCTTCACCTTGGATAATTGATTCGGGGGCCACTAACCATGTTTGTTCTTCTTTGCAGTGGACTGATTCTTGGACACAGCATGAGGAGGGAGCCTTCTCTATGCGTGTGGGGTCAGGGGATGTCATGTCAGCTCGAGCAGTGGGCATAAATAGATTGCATTTTTGTAATAATAATTTTATATTATTGGACAATGTATTTTTCATTCCTGGATTTACATGGAATTTAATTTCTGTTTCTAAATTGTTAGAACAATTATATTCTGTTTCTTTTGATAATAAATCAGTTATTATTGCAAAGAATGGTCTGAATATTTGTTCAGGAATTAATGAAAATAATTTATATGTGTTAAAATCGTTAATACATACAACACTGCTTAACACCGAAATGTTTAAGGTTGACAAACCAAAAACTAAACGACAAAAGATTTCTCCAGAAAACGAAACGTATCTATGGCATCTAAGACTTGGCCATATCAACCTTGAAAGGACAGATAGACTAGTGAAAAGCGGATCTTTAAGTGAGTTAAATGTTGGCACCTTACCTGTCTGCGAATCCTGTTGAGAAGGTAAAATGACCAAGAGACCTTTCACTGGAAAAGGGCTGAGAGCTAAAAAACCACTAGAGCTTATACATTCAGACATCTGTGGACCGATGAATGTTAAAGCAAGGGGTGGCTATGAGTATTATGTCACCTTTATAGATGACTACTCAAGATACGGATATGTCTACCTAATGCAACGGAAGTCGGAAACTTTTGAAAAGTTCAAAGAATTCCGAGCCGAAGTTGAAAATCAGTTAGGAAAGACTATCAAGACTCTACGATCAGATCGTGGAGGTGAGTACCTTGACCAAGAGTTTGAAGACTTCATGGTCGAGTATAGGATAGTGTCCCAACTCACAGCTCCTGGTACACCTCAGCAGAATGGTGTCGCGAAGAGGAGAAATAGAACCCTAATGGAAATGGTGAGATCTATGATTAGTTTCTCATCATTGCCAAATTCATTTTAGGGATATACGTTACAAACAGTGGCATACATTTTGAATGTAGTGCCATCCAAATATGTTCCTAAGACTCCTCTAGAGTTGTGGAATGGTCGTAAAGTTAGTTTGCGACATTTCCACATATAGGGGTGTCCATCACACATGCTGAAGAACAGAAGTGGAAAGCTAGAACCCAAGTCTGTGGTCTACTCGTTCGTAGGATACTCCAAGGAGACTAGAGGTGGATACTTCTATAATCCTAAAGATAACAAAGTGTTTGTATCGACAAATGCAACATTTCTTGAGGATAACTATATTAGTGACCATAAGCCTCGTTCTAAAATTGTATTAAATGAGTTGGAGCCTGGTGAGACTAGTTCTCAGTCAACAAGAGTTGTTGATCCATTAACATCTGAGAGTCAGATGTTTCTTAGTCAGGATACATTACCACCTAGACGTAGTGAGAGGGTTGTGAGACAGCCTGAACACTATTTGGGTGTAAGCGAGGGCTAAGATGTTGTCTCTACAGATAGTGTGGATGATCCACTGACATTTAAGAATGCAATGGAAGATCCTGATATAGACGAATGGCTTAAAGCCATGAATCTCGAGATGGAGTCCATGTACTCTAACTTAGTCTGGGAACTTGTAGACTTACTGGATGGGGTGAAACCCATAAGGTGTAAGTGGATCTACAAGAGAAAGAGAGGAGTAGACGGGAAGGTAGAGACCTTCAAGGCAAGGCTAGTGGCCAAGGGTTATACCCAAAAGGAGGGGGTCGATTATGAAGAGACCTTCTCGCCAGTAGCCATGTTTAAGTCTATTCAAATTCTCTTATCCATTGCTGCCTATTTTGATTACGAAATTTGGAAAATGGATGTCAAGACTGCATTCTTGAATGACAATCTTGATGAGAGCGTCTACATGATGCAACTAGAGGGATTCGTGTCTCCAGATCAAGAGCAAAAGGTTTGCAAGTTGCAAAGATCCATTTATGGACTTAAGCAAGCATTTAGATCTTGGAACATAAGGTTTGATGAAGTGATCAAAACCTATGGCTTTGAGCAAAACGTTGATGAGCCTTGTGTCTACAAGCAAATCATTGACAAGAAAATAGTTTTCTTGGTCCTATACGTAGATGACATCCTACTCATTGGGAATGATGTGGGAGTATTGTCTGATGTAAAGGGCTGGCTGGCCAACCAATTCCAAATGAAAGATTTGGGAGAGGCCAGTTATGTTCTAGGGATCCAACTTATAAGGGATCGCAAGAACAAATTTATAGCACTGTCTCAAGCATCGTATATCGACAAAATTCTTGTACGATTTCGATGCAGAACTCCAAGAAAGGTAATTTACCTTCTAGGCATGGAGTTCACTTATCTAAGGAATAGTGTCCAAAGACACCTCAAGAAGTTGAGGATATGAGACGTGTTCCCTATGCGTCAGCAGTGGTAGTCTCATGTATGCTATGCTATGCACGAGACCAGACATTTGCTTTGCAGTGGGAGTAGCCAGTAGATACCAGTCCAACCCAGGATTGAATCATTGGGTTGCCATCAAGACTATTCTCAAGTATCTTCGGAGAACGAGAAACTATATGCTAGTGTATTCTGGACAGGATTTGATCCCGTTAGGATATATGAATTCTGATTTTTAGTCAGAATGGGATTCTAGGAAATCCACATCTGGATCGGTATTCACCCTTGGTGGAGGAGCCATTATGTGGAGGAGTGTTAAGCAATATTGTATTGCTGATTCCACCATGGAAGCCGAATATGTAGCCGCTTATGAAGCTGCTAAAGAGGCTGTTTGACTCCGCAAGTTCTTGAGTGATCTGGAAGTTGTTCCGAATATGGATAAGCCCATCACACTTTATTGTGATAATAGTGGTGCTGTGGTTAATTCCAAAGAACCAAGAAGCCACAAGAGAGGTAAGCATATAGAGAGGAAATATCATCTCATCAGAGAGATAGTGCAAAGAGGAGATGTGACCGTGACCAAGGTAACATTACAGGACAATCATGCTGATCCATTTACAAAGACCTTACTGGCTAAAGTGTTTACGGGTCACCTAGAGAGTCTAGGTTTACAAGACATGTCTCATATGCTTTAGTGCAAGTGGGAGATTGTTGGGGTTTTTGCCCTAAAGCTTGTAGTTTATAAATGTGAATTGAACAAGAAATAAAAGAAGTAGTTTATTCATTCAAATTGTCTCATACATTTATATATAACATGTGTACTTAACATCCAAGATTACCAGATGTATTTTCAAACTGAGTATATGAATGTCATATACAGATGGATTTAATTTGAAACGAGCAATTTAAATAGTTCGTAGATAGCAAATAAAGCTGGGTACTTTATTTGTGGTTAATCTATAGCTGCGGTCCATTCCGTAATGTACGATGATCTTATCCTAGATCATTCATATGGAGATATGAGAATGGAGGCACCTTGTATGATATGATCATATAGAACTAGGCCATGATCTATATGAATGTCTCGCCAAGATCCGTTACATGATGAGATTCATATATATCAACAAATGATGGCTATATGTGGGTTGTAAGGATTCCCATTATTGATTGGCTTATTTCGTGGACAAACCACATATTGGGGTTTGAATTGTAAGGGTAGATTAGGTGTTTAAAGATCAAACTCAAAGGCCCTTTTCAAGACCTCAAGGTGACAAGCACTCCAAAGGTATATTCTTTAGTGCTTATTTTTATTTGAAGAGATTTAGAAGCACACACACACTTAGCATTCTTGCATATGTGTGCATTCTCTTCACATGTCACATTTCACACTAGCACTTTGATTGTATATCTTGTTGTGTGTTTATGTGTCTTGCAATTTGTTTCCCAAATGTGTTCAGAAACTTCTGCGTGTGCACGATAATGTGCTTGGTTTTGGGCAAAGACCGCTCACGGAGAATGCCCTTGGCTTCTCCTTGGTTTCATCTATTTTAGTGAATCGGCGGTTACGATCAGCGGTTTGGCCGCCGAATCGAAACCGCTGATCAAACCTGATGCATTTCATATCTCGGGTCTGATTCTGCGGTTAGATCGGCGGTTATGAAACCGCCGAATGAAACCGCTGTTGCTCCCCTGTTTCTCTCGGGACCAATTCTGCTGTTATGATCTGCGGCCTGGCCGCCGAATGAAACCGCCGATCGTGCGTTTTCAATGGCAATCTTGTCTTTTCATATGATGCCTATAAATATCATACTTTCTCTATTCTCTAACTTAGTTCTCTGACTCTAAAGAACCCTAAGCTTCAAAGAGAGATATTTGAGAGAAAATCAAATCAAGAACTCATTTTTATACACTCAAAACCATATACATTTGCATCAAAGATCGTCTAAGCATTTTCTAGCATAGTTAGTTTGCTTATTTGAATGGGGTTTGCTCAACACACATCCTTTGGTATGTTCTTCACTAATCTCATCTAAGTTTAGTGTTTTATCTATCAAAGAAATCTCTTTTATTATTTGTATGATCTTAGAATATATTCTAGATACAAAATAGAGATTGTTGTGTTGACATGATTGAGTGTTGTATTTTGATAGCAACATCTAGGTTATTTAATCTATGATTTGCTAAGCTATTTGACATGTCATTTAGCCATTGATATCTAGGATTGCATTTGCTGCCATCTAATCATCCTAGATAAGCATATAGAGTTGCCTAGCTCTCATTGCATTTGTTGAGTATTATATATATTCACATAGGTTGTAATCTCTTCATTGAGAAGTAAGTCTTGCATGTAGCTTCCAGGATTAGGTTGCTTAGATCGCAAGCAATTGAATTCTTGTGTGATAGACCGGGATTAGGTGGTCACACTAGCAAATTGGACTAGAGCCACTTTTAAAGGCCCGCGTGGTAGAAGTGGGGGGTTATAAACCGGAGTGTTAGACGAGGTCTACATAGGTTGTAAACTCCATTTCAATTACTGGATTTCAAGGTTCGAGTGTGGCGCACTATAATAGCCCGTGGTTTTTCCCGTGAGGATTTCCACATAAATATCAAGTGTCATTTATAATTCCGCACCATATTACACTTGTTATTGTATTGACTAGATTGGGGTATTTTCGTAAATTGACTAAACGCGAAAATTGGTTAATATTGTTAAAATCTATTCACCCCCCCCCCTCGATTAATATATATTAAACACACCCGAGTTGTATTTATTTGCACTTTCATGGGTGATCTCAATCCCGAGTGTCTTATCGACTCCTTCAGATTAGATCGTGGTCTTTGATATACCATGGGTGAGGTCGAAGTTGCATTCCTGATCAATATGCTCCATATGTTGGGATCGCGGTTTGGCTTGTGGCTGGGAAGATCTGCATACAATAGTGGAATCCACTCTTTCTTGTGAGAAGTAGATAGTAGTTCCCTTAAGGATTGATTCGGGGCTTGAACAATATGAGCGCTCTCTTAATTCCGTAAGGAATGTAGGATTTATTGTTCATTAGAGAATCAATGTGAAATTCCCTTTAAAGTTTAGTGTTTTATACCTAGAGGGGGGGGGGGGGGGGAATAGGTATAGTCCCAAATTCTTCCAATATTAAAAAAGATGCGGAATGTAAGAATGAAAATGAATACTTGTAATGATATAGCAATTGTATATTATGAATCAATTCATGTAAGCATCAATATACAAATGAATCAATACAAGAGAACATATGGAAGAAAAGAAAATATAAAGCGAAAATGAGACACAATGTTTTTACGTGGTAAAAACTCAAAGAGGAAACATCCACGGGTTGAATCCACAACCACCGGCAAAGCAAATCCACTATATGAAAAGAACTTACACACTCAAAGCTATCAACACTATGAAATCCACTTCAAGCTATCAAATCCTAATCACCTCTCAAAGGCCTAGTGAATTACCTAGCCTACTCTCTATCCAAGATGTATCCCACACCTCTAGAGAGCAACTTCCTATACAAGACTAAAAAGCCTCTAGGAAGATTTCTTTGCTTAGCGGTGTAGATCAAGAGATCCTAGTTAAGCTTTCCTAGCTCAACCATCCGAAGTATCAAACTCCTTGCTAAGATTTCTTGCTTAGTTATCTGAATCACCTTGATTCTAACTAAGACTTCTTGCTTGGCTATCCGGAAACCTTTCCTAGCCAAGTCTTCTTGCTCAAGTCAAATAGGCTTCACTCACCTTGACAAGAGACTTCAACCTATTACAAGGCAATGATCTAGGTGATGCAAATGATGCAAGCACACACAAATAGAGTAAGTAGATCAAACACACTCTATGAACATGCTTAATGATAATCTAGAATATACTATCAACACACAATCACAAATCTATCTAGAAATCAAAGCATGTCAAAACAATAAGAACAAGATTAAGATATTCAATATATGTCACAAACATCTTAGTTCTTATATCAAGAAATTGAGCCTAGAAGATAACATGAAGCACATTATAGAAACAATTTCTAGAATCAATTTCAATCAATCTCAAGTTTAGCAAAAATGTGTTTAAGAGAAATCACAAAGCTAAACTCAATTAACTAATCAATCATACAACCCTAGCATATGATCTAACATACTTCTCAACATATTTCAACAATCAAATAGAAAGAATCATAGAGATGATCAAATGAAATTGCAAGAGAAGAAGTATCACATACAACTAATGACCTCGTACTGAAAATCAGAGTGCTGTGAAAAATGACGAAATAAATTGCCTCTGAAAATGCTTGGGGTTTGTAGCTCTCGTTGAGACCAATAATTTTGGCTTTTGAATCACTCAATTTCGAGTTCGTATGAAGAAGTTATGATCAAAGTAAGTAAATCAAAATCATGAACAATTCTGCAGAAAATGAGATTTGATAATGTTCAAGTTATTTGAAAATGGAGGGAAGAGAGGACATTTGAGGAGGAGGGAAGAGGGGCAAATTTGTCCAAAAATTAGAGGGACTTCAGCCAGCCCACGTGTGGTCAGCGTGTGCCACACGTGGCCAGAGAGGAGCTCTGGCCATGTGGCACACGTGGCCACCCCTTGCTTGGCTTTTGGCCGAGCAACCTCCTCGCGCACCTCTCGCGTTCTTCAGCCGTATTCGGGCATCCGAATTCCAAATTCGAATCGGTTTTCGGATTACAAACCGTGACTCCCTCACGCACGACGAAGACTATGAAACTTTGACAAATAGTTGAGAATTCATCTCGGAAAACGAGGACGAACACAACTCAATGAATGAGAACGAAAAGTAGCGTAGCTATATCGTTTGGACTCGAAACTCAACGTATGAGTAACCAAAATGACCGGAACTCAATAAGGAATCAAATAAGACCATGTTCAAGTCCAAAACACAAGAAACATAAACATACAAACACAAGTTCACATATGAATGCCATTTCCTAGACATAGTCCTAGAACATGCAACTCTAAAATGTATGAGCATTTGAGTTCAATGCATGAGCATACAAAATCATGTGAATGTGTTATATAAATGGTGCACAATGATGCAGTGACACATATGAATGATTTGTGTGTGTGTGTGCCTTAACGCCTTGCAAGAGGAAGAAGAATCTTGATACCTTAGCATCCAAGTAAGCGATGTTCCCCTTGAAGACGATATTTGCACAAGATGTTGCTTCTTCATCTTTGAGGCTCTTTTCTTCCAAGAAATACTTAAGCAACTACTAATACAAATATAGAGCGTTTTGCAATGGAATCAAGCCAATACAAATAACGAATCTTACAATCTCCCCCTTTGGCTATTCCATGGCAAAACCTCATCCTCACCATACATTGATCACTCCAATAGACTCAATGTTGATAGCATTCTCTCATCCTCACATTACAAAGAGATCCCTAGACTAAAAGGTCTTCAAGTCTTCTTGAGTCTTCAAGAATCACTTCTTTGAACTTCAAAGTTCCTATGAGAAAAGAAACAACCAACAAGAGAACTTTTTCCAAAGAAGAATGGTGAGAAATTATCACATAAGCAAAAATAAAACTTCCCTTATCTCACCAAACAATTCATTATCTCAAGAGAATAAATGTTAACACATTAAAAACTCTCCCTTAAACACCTTAACACTAATAAGGCAAGAATTATTTTCTCCCCCTTAGGACAAGAATTCTCCCCCTTAAGACAAAGTCTCCAATAAGCACAAAAGAGAGGTATACAAATCTCCCCTATGTCAAACATGGAAAACATGGATTCCCCCATATTAAACAAGGTGAGGTATACAATTTCTCCCCCTTTTTGTCAAGGAATAGACAAAGGGCACAAGAGATAGTTAATGAGATATTAAGCAAACAAATCGTATAGAAAGCGTAGTTGAATAAACTAAAGCTCCCCCTTAACATATGCTCCACATATTATCACCAAGTAGATTTGTTCACAAGGGATTCAAACATTCACACATTCAAGCAATAAGAGAAAATATTTCATCACCTTTCAAAGTCCAAGAGAGAATCATAGATTTTCATTAATCTCTCAAAAATATTCTCACATTGCCAATGAATCAAGCACATAAGCAAAATATGTGTGTGTGTGTGAATGTTTCTCACATATATAGAAGGAGTAATTGTGATATCAACATGCAAACAATTTCCACACCTATCCAACTAAAGCTTTTCCAAAAATAAGTCAAACCGATATTCATCCGTATTTTCGCTTTAAAAGAATAGTTATCAACATATGAACGTGTGTGTGCATGTGGCTCGTTTTCCCGTTTCTGTTTGTCAACCCGAGCTTTTCACAATTCTCAACTATACACCATTAAGCCTTTTTATTTATTTATTTATTTCTTTTAGGCTTAGAATCAAAGATTTTTTTATTATTTTTTTTTATGATTCTTTTCAACTCTTCTTTGTTGTTTTTTTTTTTTAAACAAAAACATATACACCTCTTGGCGGCTTTCACTCAACACAAAGGCGTAGCCCTTTCCAACATTGGGCGGCTTCACAACCAATGTGTGTAGCCCTTTCCAAGAGGGTGCTCGTTGAATACTATGTAGTGCCGAAGCAAAATGGATACATATCATAGGTCATTTATCATGTACTAAGCAATAGGCTTCTAAATGCATCCACTATCTACACATATTCAAACACATATACTCAAAACTAAAACATATAAGAGAAGCATTTGTGCACTTTTCAAAAATATGATTTTTCAAGCTCAAGTGCATGATCTAGAAACAATAAGAGTTATTAGCTTAAGATCATTACTTCTCAAGTGAGTAGCTCTCAAAGATATTGATATACAAATAAAGTTTTGCTTATCAAGCCACCCACATTCACACAAGCACATCAATCAACACAAATCATGCCAATGGACATTCTAAGAGTTTTAAACCTCTCTTTGTCCAAGGGCTTGGTGAACAAGTCCGCAAGTTGATTTTTAGTAGGCATATGCTCTAGAGTTACAATTGAATGTTCAACAAGATCTCTAATGAAATGATGCCTAATATCAATGTGCTTTGTGCGTGAGTGTTGAACTGGATTTTTAGAGATGTTAATGGCACTTAAGTTATCACAATAAAGTGTCATTTTTCCTTGTTCTATCTCATAATCCTTAAGGATTTGTTTCATCCAAAGCAATTGTGTGCATGCACTTCCGGCCGCAATGTATTCGGCTTCGGAAGAAGAGAGGGAAACCGAGTTTTGTTTCTTACTAGACCAAGAAACCAAGTTATTACCAACATAAAAGCAACCGCCCGATGTGCTTTTACGATCATCTATGTTACCCGCCCAATCGGCATCACAATAGCCAACAAGAATATCATTGGTATCAAATGAATAAAATAAACCAAGATTATAAGTACCTTTGATGTACCTAATGATTCTCTTGACGGCTTTTAAGTGAGATTCCTTTGGATTAGCTTGGAATCTAGCACACAAGCCAACACTAAAACAAATATCCGGCCTACTAGCCGTTAGGTAAAGTAGACTACCAATCATGCTTCTATAAAGGCTTTGATCAACACTTTTACCTTTTTCATCTTTGTCAAGTTTTAAAGTGGTGCTCATGGGAGTTTCAAAATCTTTTCCATTTTCTAGACCAAATCTCTTAACAAGATTGTTAGCATATTTAGATTGACTCAACATTATGCCCATGCTAGTTTGCTTAACTTGCATCCCTAGAAAATAGTTTAACTCACCCACCATACTCATTTCAAATTCACTTGACATCACACTAACAAACTCATCAACCTTGGTTTTATTAGTAGAACCAAAAACAATGTCATCAACATATATTTGTGCAACAAAAATGTCATGATCATGATGTTTAATGAACAAAGTTCTATCAATGCCACCTCTCCTATAATGGTTGTCAATGAGATATTGAGTCAACCTATCATACCAAGCTCTATGAGCTTGTTTAAGGCCATAAAGAGCCTCTTTCAATTTAAACACATGATTAGGAGAGTGTGTTAGGATTATGCTCAATAGCAAGAGTATAATATTGTATTTAACAATCTGTTTCATATTAATAAAGTGATTTCTGGTTTAAACAAATATTATAGCATTTATAGTTGAATATTATGACTGTTAAAGTAAATAATCATAAGGTCTAAAGACTATGAGAAAAGAAGAATTGTTCATACATCTGGATATGTATGTGGTAGACACAATTCTTTAGTTAGTCTTGAATATTGTTCACAACTTAAGTTAAAGGTTGGGCACCTTTATCTTGTTAAAGTTGTAGAATTCTTTTGCTAGCATTTGAGTGGGATCAAATGAGATATGATGAGTCTAAAATCATCGGAGTGTCTTCGAGCAAAAGAGTCTAGTGCACTGGGTGCATTGAACTGGATCAAAATGAAATACTTTATCTATAACCGTCAATAGATAAAAGTAATTTCATTATCAGGACAATCGGAGAGTCTATCTTAATCCTGAGATAAATGATGGACTTATGGTTGCAAGTGATATCATTTGAGTTATCAATGAGTACGATTATATCGCATAGTCTATCCTCGATAATTTGGTGATATTCATTTGTTAATCGATAGAGGACTTCATTTATAGATATGGACATCGTGGCTCCATTTATCAAATGAGAGTATAATATCATCATATGGATGTTTTGAGGTAATTGGATATTAAATCTCAACGTTGAGTTTTCGATAGTGTCTATTGAAAACATGGCTTCTGGACAAGTCAAAATATCCAAGTTCAAAACGTGGTCATATGAGTAAATATGGTAACTTGGAGAGTTATAGGCGGTCTATGAACTCTTGGCGATTACTGATATTATTCACGAGGATACACTATCTCCAATATGATTGTCTAGGGTATGAATGAGGAAACATCTTCCTTTTCTGTCTTTATTTAAGAGTTCAATTTTAGCTCTTTAGTGGAATGAGTTAAAATTAATGGATCGGACCTAAGTGAATCATTTGTTGATTGTGATTAGGTTGTGTCTATTGAAGCTTAAATTTAGATAGCCCGCCAAGATCCCCAATCCACACGGACTTGCATGGATCACTTGATATATTCTACCGGACCAATTTAGGGTCCATCTAGAATTGCATTTAATATATTAAGAATATAATTTGCACATTATTTATGTAATGGGCTGCTCAATTATATTTATATATTAATGGATGACATGTGGGCTTGTTTCTTTTAGTAAGAATGGGTCTAGTTCACATGTGGGCTTTTTATTTAAAGTCCAAAGGATTAAATGAAATGAGAAAATAATATTTGGCCCAATAATATATATATGGGGCGGCAAGGAGGTTATTTAACCTTAAATATTATTTTGTTTTCATTGTTTAATTAAATGAGAATTAATTAATTTATTAATTAATTATTTAATTAAGAAACAAATCTTTTCTCATTAGGAAATATGATTCCTAAAGGTATACTATTGGTAGTAGTATAATTAAATAGAAAGACTTGTTTGACAAGGAAATAAATAATTAATTTTATTTATTTAATCAAATAGGAAGCCTTTTTATTTTAGTCAAATAAGAGAATAAAAGATTTATGAGTTTGATTAGGGTTTGAAAGTCTTAAACAAAATAGGAATTAGGGTGCAAATGATACTCCTTTTTGTAGGAGGATTTGCGGCAACCCTAGTTAATTTTGGGGAAAGAATTCGGTCACCCTAGGGTAAAAAAAAGAAGAAGAAATTTGGCCACCTATATAAGGCCTCTTATAGAATTCGGCCACCCCCTAAGGCTTGAGTGCAGAATTTATTTCCTCTTCTTCTTCTTAACTCATAGAAAGAGATTTTTTATTCTACTAAGGCAAAAAGGAAACATAGATTATTCTTTGATGGTGTACTATTTGCTTAATCATTGATAAGCTTGTGTATACAACATCGATCAAGGTTCACGCGAGTTTCGATCATTAGATTGAGAACTCAAAAGTGACCGGAATAATCTTAGGTTTCTTTTTGAATGTTTTTGTGACTAATGAACAAGAGAAAAGTTTGTTTAATCCAATCACAGGTTTGCAATTCAAAGAAAGGGAGACCACGCTCCTAGGTGATCCACGTTCGTGCTAGGATTGAAGATCTTGCGGATTACCATCGACGTAAGTCAATCGGATCACGCGACAAGAGGTATTAATCTTTTGTTATATATATTATATATTTTTAATTGATTAAAAGGGTTTAAGGTTCATAAAAGGAAAAAATTTTAAAAGCTACTCAAACTATTTTTTAGTCTCGCTTCCGCTGCGGGTATATTTTTTCCCTACAGAGTGTGGGTCTACAAAACCCTTAGGTTGTTCAACATACACTTCTTCTTGAAGGTATCCATTCAAAAAAGCACTTTTGACATCCATTTGAAATAATTTGAATTTTTTAACACATGCAATGGACAACAAAAGTCTAATGGACTCAAGACAAGCAACCGGTGCAAAAGTCTCATCAAAGTCAACACCCTCAACTTGAGTGTAACCTTGAGCCACTAGTCTAGCTTTATTTCTCACTATCTTGCCACTTTCATCGGTCTTGTTCCTAAAAACCCACTTAGTGCCAATTACATTTATATCTTTAGGTCTAGGAACCAATGACCACACTTCATTCCTCTCAAATTGATTAAGTTCATCTTGCATAGCCCCAACCCAATATTCATCCACAATAGCTTCATTAATGTTTTTGGGTTCAATTTGAGAAGTATAGCAAGCATAAGATATTTGGTTAGCAATTTGATTTCTAGTTCTAACCCCTTCATTTAAGTCACCTATGATGTCATCTTGATAGTATAGATTTCGAAGTCTAGGATGAGGAGAATTTTCAACAACTTGAATATTTTGTTGATTATCATTTAACACATTTTCCAATTCTTGACTTTGAACATCAATACAACTATTTTTGTCATCATCTTGACTAGATTCACTACTAGTCACATCAATAGGTGAAATAATGTCATTAACATGATTTTCATTAGGTTCATTGACATCATTGTCATCACACAAGTTAAGCATGCTAAGATCATCAATTTTAACATTCATAGATTCCATAACAGTCTTAGTATTCAAGTTGAATACTCTATAAGCACGACTATTCAAAGCATACCCAAGAAAGAGACCAACATCACTTTTAGCATCAAACTTTCCCAAGTGATCTCTATCATTTAAAATATAACATTTACTCCCAAAAGTGTGGAAGTAACTCACATTAGGCTTCTTGCCTTTCCAAAGCTCATAGGACGTGTGTTTTGTGCCGGGCCTTCTAAAAACTCTATTCGACACATAGCAAGCGGTATTGACCGCTTCGGCCCAAAGGTTTCTAGGGACTTTCTTGCTATTGAGCATGACTCTAGCCATCTTTTGCAAGACACGATTTTTTCTCTCAACAACTCCATTTTGTTGAGGAGTTCTAGGTGCGGAGAACTCATGAGATATTCCCAAACCATCACAAAATTCACTAAATTTAGCATTTTCAAATTCTGTCCCATGATCACTTCTAATGCGACATATTTTCTTAATACCAAGACCTTTTTCATTTTGCACTTGATTACAAAATTTTCTAAAGTAATTGAAAGCCTCGGTCTTGCTCCTAAGAAAATACACCCAAGTGAACCTAGAGAAATCATCAACGCATACAAAAATATACTTTTTGCCATTGATGCTCTCGGTTGGAATTGGCCCCATTAGGTCCATGTGTACAAGCTCTAATGGTCTCTTGGTAGCTATATGAGAATTCTTTTTGTGAGATATTTTGGTTTGTTTACCCAATTGACAAGGTTCACAAACAATCTCTAGCTTTTTACCAAGACTAGGAAGACCCCTAACAATGCTATGTTTTTCAAGCTTTTTCAAGTCTTTAAAATTCATGTGACCCAACCGTTGATGCCACAACTCAAGCTTGTTGCACTCATGTGCCATATTGCAAGTTAGAGGATCTACATTGAGACAATAGCAATTGTCTATAGACCTCTTGACTTTTAGGACAACATTGTCCTCTTTATCGATAATAGTACACACGTCTTTAGTAAAGCTAACTTCTTTAAAGATTTCACACAAGTGAGTAATGCTTATAAGATTAGCTTGTAATCCATCAACAAACAAGGTATTGCGAAGTTTAGGCAATCCGGGGATACATATAGTTCCCTTGCCAAGAACTTGCTTCTTGGTGCCATCACCAAAGGTGACCCACCCTCCATCCTTTAACACAAGATTTTTGAAGAAATCTTTGTTCCCGGTCATGTTCCTAGAACAACCACTATCTAGGTACCAAGAGTAGGAGGAGTTGACACGTAAAGCATATTGTGTAACTAGACATTTAGATGTGTCTTTTCTAACCCATACACTTTTCACAACATGCTTCTCACTCTTAACTTTTCCATGCTTTGACTCAATGTTAGACTTTTTAACATGCACCTTGACCTCATTGATCACATTCTCAAAAATATCAAACAAAGCATTATCAACTTTCTTATACATAGTAGAGTGAGGCACAACACAAGATTTAGCAAGCAAGTTATCAACACAATTCTTCTCAACATGCTTTTCCAAAGTCTTCCTAGGTCTAGTTCTAAATCCATACATGGATGATTGCATAGGACCATTCAAAGACATATCATGAAAAGCATTATCAAATTTGCATTTCCGAATATATTGAAAACACCTAGGTCGAATATGTCCTATCATGTTACAATGATGACAAATAGGTATGAATTTAGGAAATTTACCATTTGCATTCGCTTCCAAAGCATTTGGTCTTCTCACAAATTTACCTCTTTGAAGAGCAATCCTTGATGCTTCACCTTTTCCTTTTGAGGATGATGTTTCTTGAATTTGATCTTGTTGAGTTCTTCCATTGAATTTCCTTGTTGATGTTGAGGCACCTCCGGTAGATTTCATTTCTTTACCTTGAGTGAGAGTACCTACATTTGGTTCAATACTTGCTTTGACAAAAATAGATTTGTTAGATGAAGGAGTCTCCTTCTCATTGACATAACCCAAACCTCTTTTGTCACTAGGATGCTTACCACTTTTAATGAGGGAATCAACTTGATTAGAACTAGATGACATCTTGTTAATCATCCTATTAGCCTCATTAAGTTTCTCATTAAGCATCGTAATTTTAATGGCATATTTTTCCGTGATGTCATCACTAAACCTAACATCTTCACGTGATTTATTAAGCCATTGTTCATACTTTTTCTCTTGAGTTAAGTGCTCACTAAGTTTGACTCTAAGAATGTTTTCTAGTCTTTTAGCACTAGCAAGAGAGTTATCCCTTTGCTCAATTTCTTGCTTCAAAATACCAAGTCTATCATTACTATCTTTCAAGTTCATTTCAAGACTTAGAATCTTGTCTTTAAGATCATTAAAATATTTTGAGCATATTTCATGATTCTCTAACTTCTTATTGAGAGACATATTGACTTTGGATAAACATTCATTTTCAAGAGTAAGATCATTAATCTTTTTCTCATGCAAGTCAATATGTTTAACAAAAGAAGCTACATAGGAACACATTTCCTTAATCATGATTATCACAAATAAAACACAAACACTACAAATAAAGGATCTATCTAAGTGCGTCTAGACACCCTGATGCAGCGGAAAATTCAACACAAACAACAATTGATAAAAGAAAAGATAAACGATTCAGATCCGTTGATTCGCGCACGAATATCGGAAGCGAACCCTACTATTAATCTGTTGATCTGCGCACAGATACCATAATAATAGGCTTCAAATTCGTTGATCCATTCAGGATACCGAAATTGGATAAAAGGAGATGCTCTCTCTCAAATTTTATTAATCATCAAAAAACTCCCTAACAAATTGGATTCAAACAACTTAAATAGGAAAAGCAATAAGTCGACTTCCACAAGGAATCAACTTCTAAATTAACTTAAACTAAAACTGAAAAGAAATCCTATCTAGGAAAAGAGAACAAATCCTAATCAAAAAAAGATTACGAAAAAGAGAACGAATCCTAATCTAACAAAGATTATGAAAAAGAGAACAAATCCTAATCTGACTCAGACTCAATGTCATCTAATTCAAACTTCCAGCTCAAGTCTTCACGTAACAAAATAGATGGCCAAATTTGGGCCTTTTGTGATCTGTTACAGAGGACGAAGTCTTCATAACATTTGTAG
Organism: Acer campestre; assembly: GCA_954870605.1. Lineage (NCBI taxonomy): Eukaryota > Viridiplantae > Streptophyta > Magnoliopsida > Sapindales > Sapindaceae > Acer > Acer campestre. Next base: position 13,996,803 of record OX940804.1, read on the forward strand.
GGCTCATCTTAGGCTTTCCGGAAACATATTATAATAGACGATCCGACTCCATATGGCTTCTGTAGAGGTCCACGAATTTCAGCTCCCCCAGCTCGTCCAGCTCTCATCCAGCTCATGTCTTCGCGCAATAAGATAGATGGCCAAATTTGGGCCTTTTGTGATCTGTTATTGAGGACGGAATCTTCATAACATCTGTAGGGCTTGTCTTGGGCTTTCCGAAAACATATTATAATAGACAATCCGACCTTATATGCCCTCTGTAGAGGTCCACGAAGTTCAGCCCGGATTTGGTTGGTCCACGCAACCCAAATACGAATTCGCCATCTGCTCCATGTGTTCCGTTGCCTTAGCTGCTGCTGCATCACACCCGCTCTGATACCAATTGAAATTCCCTTTAAAGTTTAGTGTTTTATACCTAGAGGGGGGTGAATAGGTATAGTCCCAAATTCTTCCAATATTCAAAAAGATGCGGAATGTAAGAATGAAAAAGAATACTTGTAATGATATAGCAATTGTATATTATGAATCAATTCATGTAAGCATTAATATACAAATGAATCAATACAAGAGAACATATGGAAGATAAGAAAATATAAAGCGAAAATGAGACACAATGTTTTTACGTGGTAAAACCTCAAAGAGGAAACATCCACGGGTTGAATCCACAACCACCGGCAAAGCAAATCCACTATATGAAAAGAACTTACACACTCAAAGCTATCAACACTATGATATCCACTTCAAGCTATCAAATCCTAATCACCTCTCAAAGGCCTGGTGAATTACCTAGCCTACTATCTATCCAAGATGTATCCCACACCTCTAGAGAGCAACTTCCTATCCAAGACTAAAAAGCCTCTAGGAAGATTTCTTTGCTTAGCGGTCTAGATCAAGAGATCCTAGTTAAGCTTTCCTAGCTCAACCATCCAGAGTATCAAACTCCTTGCTAAGATTTCTTGCTTAGTTATCCGAATCACCTTGATTCTAACTAAGACTTCTTGCTTGGCTATCCGGAAACCTTTCCTAGCCAAGTCTTCTTGCTCAAGTCAAATAGGCTTCACTCACCTTGACAAGAGACTTCAACTGTAGGAACCCAGGTTTACAGATTGCGCAGCGGAAAGGTTTTAAAAATTTTAATGCAATCATAAACTAAACCTATTTGTACAGTAATAATCGAAAACGGTAAAGAAGGAGAAACGATTTCATACCTACGTAGGAGGCTCCTTCACTTTAATTCGATCTGCTCCAAGATTTGAACCACAAGATCTTCCTCGCTATGACCCGGGATTGATAACAGCGTGTGGGCGCGTCACGGTACTCAGGAACAAGGAGGATGAAAAGACACACGAAAGCAACACTTTGCTATGTGTATAGAATGCAGCCACCGAACTTCTAAAACAAAAATATATATATATATTTTAAGTTAGGCCGCACCTATTTCTTTTAGTTTCATGCAACCCTTTGCAAAAACAAAACTTTCTTTTCACCTCAAAACCAAAAAAGACCTGATGCCTTTTATTTAATTTTAATCTCTTGTGTGTGTTAGTCAATATCATTCGGTTGTACTTTTTTTTGAATTTAAAAAATATATATCTCATATATATTTGTTTAAAACAAAAACCGAATCAATTTGAAAAAATCAAATATCTCCAATATCTTATATCTTGTAAAAGACATTAATTTTTGAATTTAAACATTTTAAATTCAATTTCAAATATTTAATTTAATAAAATAAAATAATCATATTATCTTATTTTATTCAAAATCAAATATCAACTAACACCCTCCATTTAGTGATTAACAACATAATTGAATAATCTTATTATTTAATTTATTTAATCACCATTATTCATTAATTAAATAATCTCATTATTCAATTAATTCCCGAATAGATATGTGTCACTTTCGTAACACAATTAATTTGGACAATCCAAATAATTAACCGTGATCCTCGTTACCTAAATCGATCGGGCTAGCAAGGGGACCTAATGGACCCACAGTATTTTGAGCTCCAATAATCTTTAGAAATAATTAATTAAACTCTTTAATTAATATTTCATGATTATTAACTTCGGTGTTATTCCACTAAAAACCCGAAGTTGCACTCTCTCAACTGTAGACGTTTTTACAGAAACCAATAACTCTTGGTGTCCATTGATATAGCTATTACATATGGTATGATCCTCCACAGGTAGTTCATAATTAGAGCTGGGTCATAATGTTCGTTATACCCCTCTAATTATATCTTTCCATTAAGTACCATTGATTCTCTAATGAACAATAAATCCTACATTCCTTACGGAATTAGGAGAGCGCTCATATTGTTCAAGCCCCGAATCAACCCTTAAGGGAACTACTATCTACTTCTCACAAGAAGGAGTGGATTCCACTATTGTGTGCAGACCTTCCCAGCTACAAGCCAAATCATGATTCCAACATACTAAGTTATTGACCGGGAATGCAACTCCGATCTCACCCATGGTATATCAAAAACCACGATCTAACCAGAAGGAGTCGATAAGACACTCAGGATTAAGATCACCCATATATAGCCATCATTTGTTGATATATATGAATTTCATCTTTTAACGGATCTTGGTGAGAGATTCATATAGATCATGGCCCAGTCCTATATGATCAAATCATATAAGGTGCCTCCATTCTCATATCTCCATATGAATGATCTAGGATAAGATCACCGTACATTACGGAATGGACCGCAGCTGTAGATTGACCACAAATAAAGTACCCAGCTTTATTTGCTATCTACGGACTCTTTAGATTGCTCCTTTCAAATTGAATCAATCTATATATGACATTCATATACTCAGTTTGAAATTACATCCGGGAATCTTGGATGTTAAGTACACATGTTATTATAAATGTATGAGACAATTTGAATGAATAAACTACTTCTTTTATTTATTGTTCAATTCACATTTACAAACTACAAGCTTTAGGGCAAAAACCCCAACAATCTCCCACTTGCACTAAAGCATGTGAGACATGTCTTGTAAACCTAGACTCTCTAGGTGACCCGTAAACACTTTAGCCGGTAAGGTCTTCGTAAATGGATCAACATGATTATCCTGTGATGCTACCTTGGTCACGGTCACATCTCCTCTCTGCACTATCTCTCTGATGAGATGATATTTCCTCTCTATATGCTTACCTCTCTTGTGGCTTCTTGGTTCTTTGGAATTAGCCACAGCACCACTATTATCACAATAAAGTGTGATGGGCTTATCCATATTCAGAACAACTTCCAGATCACTCAAGAACTTGCGAAGCCAAACAGCCTCTTTAGCAGCTTCACAAGCAGCTACATATTCGGCTTCCATGGTGGAATCAGCAATACAAGATTGCTTAACACTCCTCCACACAATGGCTCCACCACCAAGGGTGAATACTGATCTAGACGTGGATTTCCTAGAATCCTTGTCTGTCTGAAAATCAAAATCCGTATATCCTAACGAGATCAAATCCTGTCCAGAATACACTAGCATATAGTTTCTCGTTCTCCGAAGATACTTGAGAATAGTCTTGACAGCAACCCAATGATCTAATCCTGGGTTGGACTGGTATCTGCTGGCTACTCCCACTGCAAAGCAGATGTCCGGTCTTGTGCATAACATAGCATACATGAGACTACCAACTGCTGACGCATAGGGAACTCGTCTCATATCCTCAACTTCTTGAGGTGTCTTAGGACACTGTTCCTTAGACAAGTGAACTCCATGCCTGGAAGGTAAATTACCTTTCTTGGAGTTCTGCATCGAAAAACGCACAAGAATTTTGTCGATATACGATGCTTGAGATAGTGCTATAAATTTGTTTTTGCGATCCCTTATAAGTTGGATCCCTAGAACATAACTCGCCTCTCCCAAATCTTTCATTTGGAATTGGCTGGCCAGCCAGCCCTTTACATTAGACAATACTCCCACATCATTCCCAATGAGTAGGATGTCATCTACGTATAGGACCAAGAAAACTACTTTCTTGTCAATGATGCGCTTGTAGACACAAGGCTCATCAACGTTTTGCTCAAACCCATAGGTTTTGATCACATCATCAAACCTTATGTTCCAAGATCTAGATGCTTGCTTAAGTCCATAAATGGATCTTTGCAACTTGCAAACTTTTTGCTCTTGATCTGGAGACACGAATCCCTCTGGTTGCATCATGTAGATGCTCTCATCAAGATTGCCATTCAAGAATGTAGTCTTGACGTCCATTTGCCAAATTTCGTAATCAAAATAGGCAGCAATGGATAAGAGAATCCGAATAGACTTAAACATAGCTACTGGCGAGAAGGTCTCCTCATAATCGACCCCCTCCTTTTGGGTATAACCCTTTGCCACTAGCCTTGCCTTGAAGGTCTCTACCTTCCCGTCTACTCCTCTCTTTCTCTTGTAGATCCACTTACACCCTATGGGTTTCACCCCATCTGGTAAGTCTACAAGTTCCCAAACTGAGTTAGAGTACATGGACTCCATCTCGAGATTCATGGCTTTAAGCCATTCCTCTTTATCAAGATCTTTCATTGCATTCTTAAATGTCAATGGATCATCCACACTATCAGCAGAGACAACATCTTGTCCCTTACTTACACCCAAATAGCGTTCAGGCTGTCTCACAACCCTTTCACTACGTCTAAGTGGTAGTATATCCTGACTAGGAATCATCTGACTCTCAGATGTTAATGGATCAACAACTCTTGTTGACTGAGAACTGGTCTCACCAGGCTCCAACTCATTCAATACAATTTTAGAACGAGGCTTATGGTCACTAATATAGTTATCCTCAAGAAATGTTGCATTTGTCGATACAAACACTTTGTTATCTTCAGGACTATAAAAGTATCCACCTCTGGTCTCCTTGGAGTAGCCTAAAAACTAGCAGACCATAGACTTGGGCTCTAGCTTTCCACTTCTGTTCTTCAGCACGTGTGCTGGACACCCCCATATGCGAAAATGTTGCAAACTAACTTTACGACCATTCCACAACTCTAGAGGAGTCTTAGGAACAGATTTGGATGGCACTACATTCAAAATGTATGCCGCTGTTTGTAATGCATATCCCTAAAAAGAATTTGGTAGCGATGAGAAACTAATCATAGATCTCACCATTTCCATTAGGGTTCTATTTCTCCTCTCCGCGACACCATTCTGCTGAGGTGTACCAGGAGCTGTGAGTTGGGACACTATCCTATACTCGACCATGAAGTCTTCAAACTCTTGGTCAAGGTACTCACCTCCACGATCTGATCGTAGAGTCTTGATAGTCTTTTCTAACTGATTTTCAACTTCAGCTCGGAATTCTTTGAACTTTTCAAAAGTTTCTGACTTTCGTTGCATTAGGTAGACATATTCGTATCTTGAGTAGTCATCTATAAAGGTGACATAATACTCATAACCACCCCTTGCTTTAACATTCATCGGTCCACAGACGTCTGAATGTATAAGCTCTAATGGTTCTTTAGCTCTCAGCCCTTTTCCAGTAAAAGGTCTCTTGGTCATTTTACCTTCTAAACAGGATTCGCAGACAGGTAAGGTGCCAACCTTTAACTCACTTAAAGGTCCGCTTTTCACTAGTCTATCTATCCGGTCAAGGTTGATATGGCTAAGTCTTAGATGCCATAGATACGTTTCGTTTTCTGGAGAAATCTTTTGTCGTTTAGTTCTTGGTTTTTCAACCTTAAACATTTCGGTGTTGAGCAGTATTGTATGTATTAACGGTCTTAACACATATAAATTGTTTTCATTAATTCCTGAACAAATATTCAGACCATTCTTTGCAATAATAACTGATTTATTATCAAAAGAAACAGAATATAATTGTTCTAACAATTTAGAAACGGAAATTAAATTCCATGTAAATCCAGGAATGAAAAATACATTGTCCAACAATATAAAATTATTATTACAAAAACGCAATCTAATTACGCCCACTTCTCGTGCCGACACGACATCCCCTGACCCCACACGCATAGAGAAAGCTCCCTCCTCAAGCTGTGTCCAAGAATCAATCCACTGCAAAGAAGAACAAACATGGTTAGTGGCCCCCGAATAAACTATCCAAGGTGAAGAATCATTTTCCACTAAACACGATTCAAGAACAAGTAAATCATATTTACCTTTCATTTTCTTCTTCTTGGCTACCTCCTCCAGATATTGAGGACAGTTCCTCTTCCAGTGCTCGACTTTGTCGCAATGGAAACATTTTTTTTTTGCTCTTGTCGATGGAGGCGCCTTTCTTTTTGCTCTGGGCTTTCTTGGGTTTGGGCTTACCCTTCGCCTTCCCAGCAGACCTCTTCCTCTTTTTGTTATTGGAGGAAGATGGTTCGGCAACATTTTCCTCACCGGTCCTGCCCTTGCTGTTCTTAGTCAAGGACTCAAAGGTAGTGAGCTCATTGAGCAACTGTGTGAGACTGAACTTAAGCTTGTTCATCCCATAGTTGCTCTTGAACTGATCGAAACTCTTCGGAAGAGTCGTCAGTATGATGCTCACCTGACTGGGTTCATCAATGGCCCCGCCATTGATTTCTGTCGTGTTGAAGTAGGACATCATGTTCAGGACATGTTCCCGAACTGATGCACCATCCTTCATACGAGCGAGCATAGCGGAACGAACAGCTTCGTGCCGCTTTTGCTCAGAGGGTTGCCCGAACATAGCCTGCAATGACTTCATTATTTCAAATGCAGTACCCATTGCTTCGTGCTTAGTGACAAGCACGTCTGTCATACTTGCTAACAGATATGTTCGGGCTTTCTCATCTGATGAGACCCATTTCTCATATGCTTCACGAACAGTTCGTGCGGTATTGGCAGTAGGCGTTGGAGGACATTCCTCCGTAAGCACAAACTTAAGGTCCTTGGTGACCAAAATTGCATTGATATTGTGTTTCCATTTAGTGTAGTTATCACCAGTTAATTTGACATTGGCTATGATTTGTAATAGTGCAGTTGACATGGCTGAAAAAAACATAAATAAAGAATTCATTCATTCATACATTCAAAACATGTGCGAATGTTCGACATAAAATTAAACATGATGCATGAAAATGTTTAATGAACAAGAACAACCCTAAAAAGTGTTTCTATGCCACGACAATCCAACATACCACAAGCAAGTGCCGCCTTAGGGTCAGTCAAATTCTTGCATGTTGGATCGAGACATTCTCAATCAAATGTTATACCGAAATAACTCTTATTCCTCTAACATTCAACCATCGTATATTTCAGTCAGGTTTCTAATTAACCAATTTAATTAAAACCTTATGAGCGTAGCCCATCATTTCAGATCTCATGAGCTTAACTCGAGAATTGCCGCCTTAGGGTCGGTCAATCCCGAAATCCCCTCAGAAATCCTATCCGTTAGGAAGTCAACCTTGATATCGATTCTTATGGAAAACCTCCTTAGGGAGGACGAAAACAATGCCGTCATGAGGCCCCACTCGAATCTTACGGTGTTGAACTAATGATGGAGACCGCGGGATATAATGTCATATATCCCTCTCCCACTCACTATTTTATAATTAGGGTTTTCTATTAATATTAATGCACCTAGAAAAAATTAGATTAAACGGCTAATTTCAATCTAAGCGTCAAGTGCATTAATCACATATTATTAGAATCCTATTCCAATATCTAATAAACTAATTTGATTTTTAACTCTTAAAAAACTAGTTCATTAGTGATAATTCTAATCTATGTATACTATATACTAAGACTAGAATTATTAAATGTGTATTTACCAAGTTTTAACTATTAAAACTAAACACATTATTAGGTCCAATTATTATTAGGGACTTAATCAAATTAATCCTAATAAATATTAAAGGACCCTACTACAAAAACCCCAACATCAACCTATTACAAGGCAATGATCTAGGTGATGCAAATGATGCAAGCACACACAAATAGAGTAAGTAGATCAAACACACTCTATGAACATGCTTAATGATAATCTAGAATATACTATCAACACACAATCACAAATCTATCTAGAAATCAAAGCATGTCAAAACAATAAGAACAAGATTAAGATATTCAATATATGTCACAAACATCTTAGTTCTTATATCAAGAAATTGAGCCTAGAAGATAACATGAAGCACATTATAGAAACAATTTCTAGAATCAATTTCAACCAATCTCAAGTTTAGCAAAAATGTGTTTAAGAGAAATCACAAAGCTAAACTCAATTAACTAATCAATCATACAACCCTAGCATATGATCTAATATACTTCTCAACATATTTCAACAATCAAATAGAAAGAATCATAGAGATGATCAAATGAAATTGCAAGAGAAGAAGTATCACATACAACTAATGACCTCGTACTGAAAATCAGAGTGCTGTGAAAAATGACGAAATCAATTGCCTCTGAAAATGCTTGGGGTTTGTAGCTCTCGTTGAGACCAACAATTTTGGCTTTTGAATCACTCAATTTCGAGTTCGTATGAAGAAGTTATGATCAAAGTAAGTAAATCAAAATCATGAACAATTCTGCAGAAAATGAGATTTGATAATGTTCAAGTTATTTGAAAATGGAGGGAAGAGAGGACATTTGAGGAGGAGGGAAGAGGGGCAAATTTGTCCAAAAATTAGAGGGACTTCAGCCAGCCCACGTGTGGTCAGCGTGTGCCACCCGTGGCCAGAGAGGAGCTCTAGCCGTGTGGCACACATGGTCCACACGTGGCCACCGCTTGCTTGGCTTTTGGCCGAGCAACCTCCTCGCGCACCTCTCGCGTTCTTCAGTCGTATTCGGGCATCCGAACTCCGAATTCGAATCCGTTTCTGGATTACGAACCGTGACTCCCTCATGCACGATGAAGACTATGAAACTTTGACAAATGGTTGAGAATTCATCTCAGAAAACGACGATGAACACAACTCAACGAATGAGAACGAAAAGTAGCGTAGCTATATCGTTTGGACTCGAAACTTAACGTATGAGTAACCAAAATGACCGGGACTCAATAAGGAATCAAATAAGACCATTTTCAAGTCCAAAACAGAAACATACAAACACAAGTTCACATATGAATGCCATTTCCTAGACATAGTCCTAGAACATGCAACTCTAAAATGTATGAGCATTTGAGTTCAATGCATGAGCATACAAAATCATGTGAATGTGTTATATAAATGGTGCACAATGATGCAGTGACACATATGAATGATTTGTGTGTGTGTGCCTTAACGCCTTGCAAGAGGAAGAAGAATCTTGATACCTTAGCATCCAAGTAAGCGATGTTCCCCTTGAAGACGATATTTGCACAAGATGTTGCTTCTTCATCTTTGAGGCTCTTTTCTTCCAAGAAATACTTAAGCAACTACTAATACAAATATAGAGTGTTTTGCAATGGAATCAAGCCAATACAAATAACGGATCTTACACAATGGTACTTAATGGAAAGATATAATTAGAGGGATATAACGAACATTATGACCCAACTCTAATTATGAACTACCTATGGAGGATCATACCATATGTAATAGCTATATCAATGGACACCAAGAGTTATTGGTTTGTGTAAAAACGTCTACAGTTGAGAGAATGCAACTTCGGGTTTTTAGTGAAATAACACCGAAGTTAATAATCATAAAATATTAATTAAAGAGTTTAATTAATTATTTCTAAGGATTATTGGAGCTCAAAATACTGTGGGTCCATTAGGTCCCCTTGCTAGCCCGATCGATTTAGGTAACAAGGGTCACGGTTAATTAATTTGATTGTCCAATTAATTGTGTTACAAAAATGACACGTGTCTATTCGGGAATTAATTGAATAATGTGAATATTCAATTAATGAATATTAATGATTATGTTAATTAAATAATTAGATTATTTAATTGTGTAATTAATCATTAGATGGAGGGTGTTGATTGATATTTAATTTTGAATGAAGAAAGGATAATTTGATTATTTTATTTTCATTTTATTAAATATTTAAATTTGAATTTAAAAGAGTTTTGAATTCAAATTAAATCAAATTAATTAATTAATATCTTTAAAAGATATTCGATATCTAAAAATATTTTATTAATTAGTATAAGTTTAAAAAATATATATATATATATATGATATATGTTATTTTAAATTTGATTTTGAAGTTGGTTGTATCTGATACAAACAAAACGAATCAACATAAGAGAGATCATCAGTTAGTTTTATGACAGATATATTTGATATATATGGTATAACAAAACTGATGCATTGATTGACCAAAAACACAACAATCAGGTGAAGAGAGAAAGGGGTGCGGCTAGAGGAAAAAAAAAAAAAGGCTTTCTTGTTTTTTTTAGACTTATTGTTGCCGCACTTCACCAGCAAAAGAACATGAGTTGTCTTTTGTGTGCTGTTCTCATCTACCTCCATTTTTGTTCCTGAGTACCGTGACACGCTCTCACGCCGTTATCAGTTCCGGGAGATAGCGAGGAAGATCAAGTGGTTCAAATCAGGAGCAAATCGTATTAAAGTGAAGGAGACTCCTACGTTGGTATGAACCGTTTACTTTCTTATTGCATTTGATTATTAATGTACAAATGGGTTAGTTTGTGATTGCATTAAAAAAAATTTAAAAGCCTTTCCGCTGCACAATTTGTAACCCTAGGTTCCTACATCCCAAAGTTGCAGTTGCATTTATAATAATTTGTGCTAGATACGAAGGATATTATTCATTGTAGCAAAATACATAGGACGGGAAGAGTTTTGGCTGGTCATCCCCCATTAGATGTATTAGTATCCCACTTTTTGATAAAAAAAAATTTCACAATTAAAAAGCCTGTGACATGCACGGTTCGAATCACAGGAATTGTTGTCTATGGACATTTAAACCGATTTATGGCACTGGCCATGTTTGGAGCCCTGTATCGGAGTGTATAAGGATTAAGAACGTTGCACTGTTGAAAATGTTGCAGTATGCTTGTTAAGAGCAATGGGTCACCCTCAGTTCTGAAATAATGCATGTTCCAATTAATTTCTGGAAATTGCTACAAGTGCTTTATGTGAAATATTCATGTACATTTGTATCAAACTAATAAAAAACACACATATTGAGACACCAAAGCATAACATATTAACATGAATCATCATCTTTATGCCACTTACACTAGTTTCCAAATTCTGCATTCGTCCATTTACATATGTTTCCAGGTTGTGCATCTTTGCTTGTAGCATTTCCACTTCTTTGTTGATAGATAGATCTCGACCAATAGATGTAGAATCTCTATCAGCTTCAACAGTGGTTAGGAAACATCCCTGCAAAATTGATGAATCAGCCTCCCACCCACTAAAATATTTGCATTGCCGTTGCGCACAAAAAAAATACAACTTACTTGGATTTTCTTTCGATTCAGATATTTTCACAGCAGCCTTCTTCCCACATCTGCATGATTTGTTCCTGAATATTCCCAACCCACCATTAATGTTGCTTGCTGAGCCTGAACTTCCTTCCATGCCTGTTGATTGCAAGAGAATTGTGTGTGATTGTTTAATTATGGGAAATAGATAGGGAACCAATGCAATGTATGATTGAGAAGAGTAGCAGAATAGAAGATGTCTATCAACATGGACATCCAAATTACAAACAGCAGGTTTAAATTATATTCAAGGGATGTCAAATTGTAGTCGCGACATCGCCAACACGAGTTCAACTCAGATAAGTGTCTTCGAATATCAAATGGACATTGTACTTGGCTAGTGACTAGTCACTACCTAGGGACTGACCCCTCCAATAGGGTGTTGCCACGTGGCCTTTCAGGAACTGCAATCACCTTTAATTGACATTGTAATTTCTTCCAATACATGATTTGTGCTTGACAGAGAAAACAATACACGAAGAAAAGGCAGATCTAACTTGAAAACATCACCAGTAGTCACCTTTCACCAATACATGGACAGAAATATCAAGCACGATAATTTTTATGTTAATAAAATTTATAATTGAAATTTTATTATACAGTAATTCAATAGGTTGAGAAAGGTAAAAGGATATAAATGGAATTTAGATGGAGTATGAGGATTGGTACACTCTGTTTATGTGACATGTTAGAAAACCGCAAGGGTATTGTTGTAAAAAAAAAGGGAAAAACCAAGTGTTATCGGAATTAAACATTTTTTTTTTTTGTAAACCACATGTTTGTATAATCATATAATTGTAGGGAATTTATATGGTTGTGACCCTCAACCAATTATATTTAATGCGCCTTAAATGAGTTGGGTATTTATACATTCACAATGTCCAAAAGACTCAATTGATAGACATGGCGGATAATGTCGGAGTGGATGTTGAAGGAGAAGGAGATGGTTGTAGCACCACAAGTAATGTAGTTTGGTCGTTGCAGTCGTGTCATCGCGATTCTGATCTATCAAAGGTGGAGTCTGTGCTGTGTGAAAGAGAGAACTCGACGAAGAATGAGATAGCCCGCCTAAAGAACGACCGGAAGGTTCTGGTGAGTGAGGTCGCTAGGTGGAGAACAATGTACATGGAGCTGGAGGGTTGGATATCAATGTTGGAGGCGTTGGCCGTTGAGTTAACACAGGACAGACCATCATGCGGGGAGCCGACGACATGCAATGGCCAGATCTCAAGTGATACCTCATGAATTTTATGAGATCGGTTTTATTAACTGTTCTATATGTTATGATTTTCGAATTGTATTTTACTTGGGGCAGATTGAGGTCACATGTAACTGTCTTGGTATGATATGTCGTGAAGTTTAAGAGTTTAATCCATGGGTGAAAGTGAAACTGTATTGTCTCTTTCATACTATCATGTGTTTGGAAATTGAATATCATATTATAGTTATGTATGCTTGCAATTATTTACATCGATCACCCTCCTAAAGCCGATATAATCGGTGATGCAGTAGATAGTGGGTATGATTTGAATTCGAAGTCCTTTAGCATCAAACCATGGTTGAAAAAGGCTAATAATAAGGTTTTAACTTTTGGCAACAACTTACGTCAACTGACGTCAACGGTAATCATAAAACCAAATGTTAACCGTAAATTCGCTATGGATGAGGAATTTCAATTAACACCCTCAGACTGCTACCCGGTAGGCTGCAGCGGGGTAGGTACCTCTAGGTACCATGGTTTGTACGAGTAAAAAACTTCTGGAGTGAGGTGCAGTAGGTAGGAGAAAAAATCATCCCGACTGTCGGGGCTTCAAGCACATGGAGAAGATGGCGCTTGGGGGGTTCCCATGTCGGAGTAAGGGCTATGATCCCTTTTTATGGACCTCGATACCCTGCGTTCGGTACTCGGCACCCCGTATCCCGTCCCTCATACCCCGTATCCCGAAATCCGCATCCCGTACTCTTTTCTAGATCTCCATTGTGATTCCCCGACCCGGATAGCAAGCAAGCGAGTAGGATATGGGATAGGAGCTCTTCAATGATAAACTTACATACATGTGTAATAAAATAGATACGAGGGAGAGAATGACAAGTCTTTTTGATAGAAGGTGGACTGGCCTAGGGGGAAAAAGCATCACGCATGATCATATGCTGAAAAACCCCTAGGTAGTATCCGGCGGAAAGAGATCATTTATATATTTATCAATAAGGCGTGCTCCGGGGAGCTTACACAAGTAGGAGAATAATCCAACATAAGTGCTCCAGAGAGCTTACAATCATAGGTGGGCATATGCCCTTTTCTCTAATCAATAGAAAATAAGAGGAGAAGGAAAGAAGCTAGCCCCCAGCCGAAAAAAGTCCTCTTCACCGTTGAAAATCTTGTCATATATATAGGTCTTATTTCTTGTTGTTCACTCCCATAAATTCAATCCAATGACCTAGCAATTTACGGGGCGTTTCCATGTTGATAGGCGAGAAGATCGTGGGATTGATTCCCCAGAATCAAGTGATTCCTTTTAGAACTGAAAGAGTTGACTCCTCTTTAATATAGGACTCTTGAATGGCGAGAAACAAGGCAATTTCCTTGTTTACTTAAACTCTTGGTGTGGTCTAGCTCTTCCTTGGTATATACGACCTCCTCTATTGATGTCTTGTATGCTAGGTGGTCGGGAGGAGTTTGGAGGACTAGTCACAGGGAACGGGGTACTACGGGGTACCACGGGGTCCAGCGGGGTCCGCGGGGTCCGCGGGGTACTGCGGGATCAGCGGGGTCCAGCGGGGTCCTGCGGGGTCCTACGGGATCCGCGGGGTCCAGCGGGATCTGCGGGATCTGCGGGGTCCAGCGGGATCTGCGGGGTCCTGCGGGGTACTGCGGGATCTGCGGGGTCCAGCGGGGTCCTGCGGGATCCGCGGGGTACTGCGGGATCTGTGGGGTCCAGCGGGATCTGCGGGGTCCAGCGGGGTCCTGCGGGGTACTGTGGGATCTGCGGGGTCCAGCGAGGTCCCGCGTGGTCCTGCGGGTGCGACATCCTTCTACTGGGCTATCTAGACCACGATAAAGTGTGTTGATCTTGGTTCCTTTCAGAGGTAGCTAGATGCTTCTCGCGGCATCCCTCTACTTGGCAAGGATGGAAAATTCTTCCTTGGACCCCTGCCAAAAAAGGCAGTTAACACCAAATATGATTACCTTGTTTACAGTTACAATGTAGCAGCTCACTTAAAAACAAGGGAGATAGTGGGTTATTGTCTTTTATTCGTGACTTTCAAATTTGTACTGATCATGTAAGAATATTACCTATGTTAAAGAGATCATTTTTCATCACGACCTGTCAAGTCAATTTTCCAATTTTGTTGGAAATTTCAACAAACGAAATGACTATAAAATTATTGAAAAAATTGTGGATTCAAATAATATTTTATGAAATATTTCACAAAAATTGTTGTAATGCTTTTTATGTCCAGACCTATTTGTAGATATTGTTTAAGCAACCAATGTTGAAAGTATACCTTCGAAAAGAAATCTCAAGTTTTTTAAATGCATTAACGCTCCACGAAATTGCATTTGTAAACATCTGATTTGGGGTTATGAGATTTGGGTCACATAACCCAATCTACCTTGGAAAAGATGAGATAAGATACTTTATTTAGTTATGTCAGCAAATCCGTAGGCCATCAAATCCAATCCATAGGCAAAGATTTTGTAAACTCATCCATGAAATGCATTGCAATGAATGAGGTGATGCCGGTTTCAAAATGAATCATTTAAATTTTACGATATCACAATTATTTAATATTAATTATGAAATCAAAGTTGTTATATGAAACTATCAGATAAGCCGAATGGCCGTCCAACAAAATGGTAGCACTACCACTTAACTTATAATTTTTTAACGAAAATTAGCAAACTTCATAGTGGGCCCATGTTGTGTGTGGTGTTGACACCTCACATTTGGGTTGGAATTTGGGTGGAGTAGCATTACTCCTCACATTATGCTTGGAATTTGGGTTGGATTTCTGGGTGGAGTAGTATTACTCTTTTATTTATGAATATTAAGATGTCTGAATAAAAATTGTTGAAAATTGGTAGGAAGACATATATACCCTTATAATGAATGGATTAATATATTTGTATCTAATACAAATAATTTTTTATATATATTTATAAAAAATTAAATACAAATTAATTATAATAACATTTGAAAGTATGTTTTTTTTTTTTGGTATTAAAAAAAGTTTGAATTAGTATTACATAAAGTGAAATTTATAAGAATTTTTTTATTTTTTATTTTTATAAAGGAATAAAACCTCTACAATTACTACTTTTAGATTATAGAAATGGGCAAGCAACAGACCTTAACTAAGAGGTACCAACTCATTAACATCAGCGTTGAACGTATCTGGCAGCTGATTGGAGCAAGCAGCTAATACCAGTCCCTTATTGTCTATAATTGCAGCTCCTACCCCGATAGACATATAAGTGATGAATATTAGAAAATACAATTATATAATAAACCATTGAAATATATATTAAATCCGTTTATTAAAAATTAAGAATGAGGAGTTTTTCTTTACTTCTCTCCTTGCTCTCCATCAGACAAGGGAAAAGGAGCCGAAAGAAAGTTTACTGGTTTGTTTTACTTTTAATAAAATAGTGTTGTGATTGTTAGGATTGGAATTTTTTTTAATCAGTTGTTTTAACCCTTTTTCAGATATCAAAAGTCTGAAAAAAAAATTTAAACAACTAATCTAAAAGTTAACATTTAGGCGAAATTTGAAAAAACAATCGGGGAAGAGTTGATATATAACAGTACAACCATAGATGGTGACAAATAAAACACACACATAGAACAAAAGAAGTAATACTGGAAGTAACGAAGATGCATTCTGTAGTAGTTATTTTATTTGGACAAAGGACCCACTGCTTTTTCAGCAATATTCCGATCAACCTCTTCCCATTTGCCTTCCGGGAAAACTTTTTTCACGTATTCCTTCATGAGGTTGAAGCCAGTAGTATGACCGGCGTTAAATCCGAGATGGACAGTTTTTAACTTGGCTTGTGAAGATCTAGATACATCATGTGTAAGAACCTGTCCTTGTTCCTCTAACTTTTGTATCCATTCCTCAATCAGGAGGATTTTCTCCAAAACTTCCTTGCTATCCTCATGTGGTGAAGAGGAAGCGGTTTTCTTCTACGATTTATGACCTTCATCCATCTGTAACATGAAGCAATTTATTAATTATTTACTTTTAAATGTTTATACAATTTTGCACAGAGACAAAAAGAGAGAGAGAAAGAGAGAAAGAGATAGCAAGGATCATTATCATTCCAATCTCTAGAAGAAAATGACCCTTTCTATCTCTTCAGAAACCATGATAGAGAATTCGACCTATTATCCAACCTACGCAATCTTTTAGGCTACTATGTATTATTGAAATATTTGTATGCTAAACTGAAATACGCAGGTTGTTGAAAAAAATAGTTCCTTCCAAAACTACCCAGCTTTATCACTTATTTCTTTATGGCGAGGACCAGAGTTGATCCCGTCAGTAATGAGGAAGACGTTATTAATGTCTTACTAGACCAGGTGCATAGGCACATAAAACTAGCCAAGTTTTTTTTTCCAAGTTACTTGAAGGGAAGCTAGCATCTATGTCTTCCCGTGGGTCGTCAGTTGCGTCTAGCGTGGATATGCATAAGAATGGGAAGACGTATATGGTGATAAAGCGAAATGGGGAACGACTTATTAAAGACCTAGAGAAGACTCACAGATGTAGAAATTGACAAAGACTCAAACAAAAGGACGGGAATGGAAAGTTGTATTAGGGAATCTGTTGGTGTGTTATTAGTTATATAGCTTTTATTTGGTAGTATGTTGCAGTAAAGAAAATAGCTTGGATGGCGATTGCATGTTCAAATTGTGGTTGTGTTTTCGTCATCGTTCGATGATAGTATATTAAAGTAGGTATAATTTTTTTGTGTTTCTTAATGAAGAGAAGGAAGCATTATGGATCATATCATTTCCGTTCTGCCCATCTTTGTGTAGTAAACACATAGTAATTGATATATATCCTAATGCTAATCGTAAAATGACAATATCAAATGTCCTTCAAGGGTGGAAAACCCTAGCCGGATGATGCAATGAACTTATATGTAATAGTCATAAACTCCAAGATTTATTGATTGCAACAGATAACCAAAACCAATTATATATAATTTCATCATTACCTCATTCCTATTTCTACTGACAAAAAACTTTCTTAGTGAACTCCTCGATCGAATACTGCAATCCTCGTTCATTGGCTTTGAATTTGATTGGAATTTATATGTACTGCTGACGCATAACACTTGACATTAAATTTATTACACATTCATCTTGATAAAGAAAGCAATACACAAGTTGAAGTTCCCAATGTAATCCAATGGACAGATATTGATGTGACGTTAAAGGTAATCTTAATAATTGCATTGGGAACAGAAGGATATTATGACGGACGGAGTGTTGGAGATATAAACCGTCCTTTCACTTGTATCGATGCATCAACTCAAATTTTGAAAGATGAAATATATATAATCAAATGTACAGGTTAACTGTTAACAAAACCGATCGAGTAGATGCATCGTTTTATTGGTTCTACCTGTACAGACTACAAGTGTAATAATAAAGGAGTTACCATGAAATATACTGTATTTTACTTATTTTAAAATAAATAGATGTTCTGGTTACCATGAAATATACTGAATTGGGAAGTGAATTTAAAATAAATAGATGTACTTGTTATATATATTTTGTATTCATACCAGTTATAATTACAATTACGGTAAAAAAAATAAAACTAAATTATAAGGATTGCACAATTTCTCACACCAAGCCATGGAAACATAGCGGCGTTGCTACACTGAAACACCATCATGTAATGTATTGTAATACATGATTTTATTAATTATATTAATACAAGTAACAAACTGACGTAAGTTGTTGCATTTAAGTATGATAATATAATGTCAATTTGTGAAACACTTAACCAGGGGTTAAAAGGTATATTTGTAACCAATTTCAATTTAATTTTGTTAACATAAATTAAAAATTAAACTAAGATCAGGAATAAAATTATGTGTCTCTGTCTCCCGAGGACTATGTTCTACCATATTCTTCTTCTTGGGTTCTATATAAATCTGAGTCTTGCAGGTCACTTTAACAAATAAATGGGGTTATTGGGAGATTATCATGTAATAATCTTTCAATTATCGTGTAAGGAGTAGTAACTAATGTTTTTTTTATTATAAATAAGGGTAATTAGGTAAATTTGAAAAATAAATATAAATTATACCAATTCTTAATAAATTTAATTGACTCTCCCCATTTACTATCCTTGTATCTCCGAATGTCTTCTGTCATCGTTTTGTGGTTCGGTCCTGTCAACTCCAAGTTGAATAACATACCGGGATTATGGAGAATCGTAGTTTTCTGGCCAGGTTTATATAACCAAGTTTCCGTGGATACAGTAGTCGGTAAGATTGTGGTTTTGGAGTTGGTTGTTATTACAGTTTTGGAATTGGATTTTACCGAAAAAGGGGTCAAAGAAAAATACATCAGTTTGATTATAAAAATCAATAAAAATTGGTTATCTTCTATACTTAAAGTTGTGATGACAAGAACCTTTAAATCGACCACAATTTGGGATTCATGGATTCGAAGATCCATGGATCAAAATTCCTGATTCGAACCTCCATGGTTCTTAAACCCTCGACCTACCTATTAATTAACTAAAACATTAACTTTAAATTGTAATCCCAAAATATGTATGGTGGAGATTGGATCTAACTATTTTGTTTTGATTTTGTAGAAACAAGGGTTTTGAATGGTTGTGACGGTGTTATGAGGTGGACGGTGGGGAAAATTTTAAGTGTTATGTATGTTATCAATTGTACTTCTGATGTTTAGATCTGAAAAGTTTTGTTATTACAAAGTTAATTACTAACCGGGGAAGGGGGTAATGCTCAACCCTCTTAGATTTGGGGTTACTTGGTGAGCAAAAATGAGCTCAATGTTAAATAGTTTAATATTTTGGAAGGTTTCGTAACAAAAAAAGTGACACTCCATAAAATTGTATCATGTATAACTAAAGTACTTTCAACGTTGGTGGTTACGTTTTACATGATAGATTTTACATCGCCTGCAACCTCCTGTAATTGGAACATTGGTATTAGATGTTATTGATCGTGTTAGGTTGTGGTGTGGACCATATTGTGTCAATACTGCAACACATGTGATGGAGTTTTCCACTAGGGTGGGGTCGAGGTAAGCAAATAGGAACTCAATGTTACATCGCTTGCAAGTTGCAATCTACTACGGAAATCAATTTTATTTTTTTTTTAAATTGGAAGAGATACATGGAAAACGGGATTGCCCAAGGAATCATCAAATCGTTTGTAAAGGTTAATTGTTGATAATTGCACAGTAACATAATGAATATGACGCAAGTCCACAACCGTTTCTATATAGTGAGGTATTAATAAAAATCATATTAATTCAAAGATTAATTGGACTAGGTGTTAGCTGTGGTGTGGACCATATGGTGTAATTATTGTAATACATGTTATATCGTGTTAGGTTGGAGTAATAGTAGTGATTGTGTTAGAATGATGTGTTGACAATGTTTTGAAATTGTATGTCATATTGTGTTAGGTTGGAGTAATAGTAGTCATCGTGTTAGAATAATGTATTGACAATGTTTTGAAAATGTAAATGTTACACACGGGTGAACTGTCCAGTGATAATGTGATTGGGTAAGGACATATGTGCAAATGGTAAAAATGATTGCTGGTTGGTTTTGCTGTTGACTCACTCCGTTGTTGCGATCGTGTAAACCTCATGTGCCATCCATGCCCGAATTAATGGCACGCTCGAAACGTGGAATTTCCAAGGTGGAGTCCTTCTTTCTAATATAAATTCAGCAAACTGGCGCATGTAGACACAACACTAGATACTGAAAAGTGAAAACATAAACAGAAAGTATGAAAATAAATACATATATATATCATGAAGACTAAAGATAAAATCAACTATTGCAAAGGGATATGCCAGAAATGACTATAAATTACGTACCCATCATTCTGGCTTGGAAGATCTGGTATGATGTACTCAACATCCTTGAATGGCTTTATATGTACTTCTATACCCTTATGCTCATAGTACCCAGACTGGTGTAGAAGGGAGGGCATTAGGTAGCTAATACAGTCCATTTCCCTTACCCTCACCCTTGACTCGCTTTTGGCACGCAGTGAGTCGTACAAAGTGAACGCCCCATCTTCAAGGAAGAGATGGCAGAGAACCTTGTGGTTACCCACATTATAGGGGATTAGAACCTATGGAGGTGAGAAAAAGATGAGAAATGGGTTTAGCAATTGATGTCATGAAACGTTAGTGATAAGGAAAAATAGTATAGGAAAGATAGCCCATCGAATTCATATTCCACCACTCAGGTCGAACTAGAATTGACCCACCACCTCTCACAACATCCACACACTGTTCATCGTGGACAAAGGACATGACATCAATGTCCGAAAAATCAATCCAAGAATCCTCTTTTTTCTACCCCTCTTTCGTACTGGTGTGGTATTCGGTTGCAATGTTGCCTTCAACGAGTCCCATTTTGCTGCAAGGTAATGTTGTTTAAAGGATTCGTGTTACTTTGTCGGAGACAGGGATGTGTTATACTCATTAAATGACTATTGGATATGCAGTTACTCGGATATACTTATGTAGAATGAACAATCAACCATTGTGATGTCCTACACATACTCGTCATATCTAGAACAACGCCGCCTCCATAGAACATCTATAAAGCTGTCAACATGCTGATAGAATTTTGGTTTGTATTAAAAAGGATTGTTTAAGGTGTTTAGCCAAAACATAAAGGGATAAAATAGCATATACAATAAATAGCATGTACAAAAACAGTTATAATTACCAGGTTGGAGAACCGCACCGACGGGCTCTTCATGTCAAGAAAATTTTGCTGAGTAAATCACTCTTCTTGTCCTACGTAAAGACTGCGGTAGTACGCGAAATGTATTAGATGCAAGTAAAAAAGATAGATAATAAGAGGATGAAGAGGTTACAAAAATTAAAGTTTAAATTTACGAAATATCATTCCCGGTGGTTTTCAGGAAAGCGGCATATTCAGTGTCCAATAAATCATCATCATTACTAATATCACGGAGCTATCCCCTTTTTACGCGCTTTCGCACCTTCTTTTTCTCGGGATCGATCCAAAAGCTGTTCAGATATTTGGATCTCTTCTGGTTCCTCACGGTTTCTATATCCCTTTTTGGGTAGTTGTCTGGCTTTTTTTCTTAGAGAATTATACTTCCTTCCACTCCCAGGACCATCAAGTTGGGATCTGAAGATCTGTAAGGTTCAAGATCGATCGTACGTTTGTGGCCTATAGGGGACCCTGTACGAGCCTATGTCACAACTAATGCAATTAAAAGCATTGCTATATAATCAAAGAAACATTGCTATATGAATGATCACAAAAACTCGAAGACTAACTAAGCTGTAACTTATATGTACCCATTTGGACAAAACGGAATAGGTAATAAGAAAGCCAAAAATAATAAATGGGTAATGCAGAATAGGTATTAAGAAAGCCAAATAATATTGTACTATGTAAGGACTTGGATCAGAATATGTGTACCTCAACTGCAACTTCAAATTCATCGACTTTGGGAGCATGTTCATCTAGTTTTGGGGCCTCGAAGTCCTTATTATCAACTTCCTCAGATTTGTCTTTTTTGTTGGCAAGGTTGGAGGTAGTCACATGCACATTGTACCGATTCTCTTCAGATTCATTGACTTTGGGAGCATATCCATCCAGTTTTGCAGCCTCAGAGTCCTTATTATCATTTGCCTCAGTTTTGTCTTTTTTGTTGTCAGAGTCAGAGGCAGTCCCATGCACATTATACAGATTCTCATGCATCACCTTCTCCAGATAAGTACCTTTGGAAGAATGTCATTTAGTGCCTGAGGGAGGACCTTAGGGAGTACATCATTAAGTGCCTGAGGAAGCACCTTGGGTAGAACATCATACAACACCTTTGTTATCACCTTATAAGTATTTTTTCCATAACCTCATTAGGCAACACATCCTTCACTACTGCCTGGGGAAGCACCTTAGGAAGAACGTCAAACAAGACCTTTGTCATCATCCCACACATACTTTTATATATAACCTCTTTTGGGTCAGGGTCATCCATGCCGTTTGGATTGGGTGTAGTCTCAGGAGATTCGATGTTGGGTAACAGTGTCTTCTGAACCGAAGGTGGACACGATTTGTGATGGGAATCGATTTGTTCATTTTTCCTTTTGGTTTCTAGGTTGTCCAAATCCGGAATACCACAAGGCAATTTTCACCCTACTTGATCATTAGTAATAGACTCAGTTCGATACGGCTAGGCAGGGCATACCCTATGAATAAAACTGTCACAGACGAAGTCCATATCGATTGATTTGAAGTAGGTTTGTTGTTTTTCAGCTGGAGTAGGTTTCATGTCAACTGTTACCAACTGTACATATCAGAGGATTACCGTTAATGTTAAAGTGAGATAAAAATCTAACATGACAATTAAAGGTTGCAAGTGACATGGGTATATATATAAACACACATACATTGCGTTTGTCGAATAAGTTTTCATCAAACCCAATCGAAGTGTTGAAAAACTCCCAGTTTTTGAACCGTGGATAACTTGAACCGTGACCGCCGGTCAGAAAAGGAAATCTTTCAAGGGCCCAAACCTATTAACGTTTTCATTAAGTAGCGTTATAAACATGTGTTAGGAAATGAATCCAGTCAATCGGTATCTAAGCTATAGTGGTCGGTGTACATACCTAAAAACATAGAAGAAACCTGGAAAGGTTGTAAGTGATGGTAGGTTTCGGTTCTGGTTTGGTTTCAGTCTTTTTTTTTTTTTTTTTTTTTTTTTTTTTTTTTTTTTTGTTGCATTCCCTTTCAAAGGACCTGCATTCTGTGATTCTTGTTTACCTTCACCTTCAACAACTACTTCGTTTGATGGTTTGAGTTTCTGGCTATTTTTGTGTATAGCATTTTTTATCCAATGCAAAGTAAAACTATACATGTATGAACCCCATGGAAAACCTTTGAAAGCTACGTCGTCATCCACTAATTCAAACATCCATAGAGGTACACGGTCACGTGTGTCGATAATGCATAAGATATAGCCTATGACCAACAGATTTACCATCTTTATGCCATCTTCACCTTGATCATCGATGAGTCATTTAAGAGTTTTGAACAAAGATTCATACGTAGGTTGGTTCTGGAAATGTCTTGCGTATAGGCTATTCTCCATTGGATTATACTTCACCCTTATTAATCCTTCTGGCAATATACCCATTTTTAGCCCAGAACATAGGCAAAACTCAACTTGACCAAAACGATGTTGTTGCATACCCAGCCCAGACCACATTTTGTCATCTCGAGGTGGTGATGCATTACCCAACCTACTGGTATATTCGATCTACCTTTTCAGAATAGAATGCAAAACCTTTCCATGTATAGTGACAGGCAATCGTATACCTAAGTAGTGGTCAAAAGGTCCTTGCTTAAACCCCTGTGAAACTTGTAATCTGCTTAAAACTTCATTAATGTCACCAACAATGTTACAGTGCTGCCGACTTTTCGAGTTTATCCTTGCATTAATCCATCCCTTGTGATTCGGATAT
This sequence comes from Acer campestre, assembly GCA_954870605.1. Classification (NCBI taxonomy): domain Eukaryota; kingdom Viridiplantae; phylum Streptophyta; class Magnoliopsida; order Sapindales; family Sapindaceae; genus Acer; species Acer campestre. The sequence continues at coordinate 14,020,919 of OX940804.1, forward strand.
AAGAAGGTTAACATTTGAAAATAATAGGCAGGTCATGTAAAAAACAATAGACAATTCATCAAAGCATGGAAAATCAGAATATAAGTGGCTAACATGAACATGTAATAAAAAGTAAGTGAAAGTCATGAGAGATGATTGTGGTGGCATCATGGAAATTCATGTCAACATCATGGAATCGAAAGCATCATGGAATGCCCATGTTAGCCTTGGTCATGGCATCATGGAAAGAAAGTCACGGAAATTCATGTAAACATCATGGAATCGAAAGCATCATGGAATGGCCAGGTTAGCCTTGGTCATGGCATCATGGAAAGAAAGTCATGAAAAGTCATGTAAACATCATGGAATCATGGAATGTCATACCAACATCATGAAATGTCATGACAACATCATGAACGCATCATGGAAATTAGCATCATTGGAAACTAGCATCATGGAAATCTTCATGTGAAGTCATGAGGGATATGGCAACATCATGGAAAGGTTCATGTAAAGTCATGGGGCACATCATGGAAAGTCGAAATCATCATGATCACATCATGGAAAGTCGAAATCATCATGATCATGGAAAGTAGAAGCAACATGGAAAGAAAGTCTTGGCAACTTGGAGGACGAAAGTCATATGGGATGGAAAGCCCCATGGAAAGTCCCCTGATGTGCTCATGGAAAGTCATATGGGAAGGAAAGAAAGACTTTCCATGTAAAGTCATGGGGCACATCTATTTTCATATAATCTTGGTCATGGATCCATGGGGCACATCATCGAATGCATCATCAGCACATCAGGGGAAATCTTTATGACCACTATTGGGGTAAATCATGGTAAAAATCAAGACCCAAATGGGCAAGTAACGCAAATTAACTCCATATTTCTAGATTTCAAGTAATTCCAAATTTCCAAAAAAAAAAAAAAAACCCTAATACCACATTAGAGATTAACACAACAGAAAAAAGGGATAGTTTACATAAGTCCCTTATGTTAAGTCAAATGTTACGGAAATAATTAGGGATCGTGCCAATTAAGAGCACAGCTAATTCGATCCTACCTTGTCTTCATACACTATGGTCATCGGGGTATTGGCTTTCCCTTTTTCCCTTTTCAAGGCTTTCCTGCTTTCCCGTTTTCCCTCACCTGTGGTCGTTGTTCTTCACTCCCGTTTTCCCTTGTCAAGGCTTTCCCGTTTTCCCTTACCTGCGGTCGTTGTTCTTCACTGTGGCTTTCCCATTTTCACTTTGATCGGTTTTGTTACAGACTCTGGCTTTCCGTTTTCCCTTTTCAAGCGAGAATCCATTACAAGGGTTAATTTAGTCCATTAGAAGAACACTTAAATGTCAGGTCAAAACAATTAAATAGGGGTAAAATTGTAAGATCAGGTATTTAAATACAATCAAGTGGTCAGAATTGGGTTTTTAATTACTTCTGGCTTTCTGTCGTTTTGGCATCTTCAAAATGGCTATATTTGAAAACCTCCCTTATTTATTTTAAATTAAACCAATGACCTTATAACCACCCAATGTGATTTGGTGAAAATGACATTAATTTAGTCTGACAATGTCTCAGATTCTAGTAATCACCACTACAAGTGATATATCAAAATAAAAATGTAGTTAAATCAATGACCTTTAATTATGACCTTCTAACATTTAATTGAACATATATTTATCAATTGCATTTCGGGGTGACAATTTGGATTATCATGTCATGTTTATATTTGTTAAATTTATCGAGATATAACAAGTTTCATGTTATGATCCAATTAACCCATTAATTTATAAATTTGTCAATTTACCTATTTACATTGTTAAAACATAAAACACTTTGTCGAGATGAGGTTGGTCCAGTGATAAACCCCTCACACCTACACCACGAGGTTGGGGGTTCGAGTCCTCCCCCCTTCCCCAAAAGCCTTGAATTTATGTCATAGTGTAATACTTAAAAAAAAAAAAAAAAAAAAAAAAAACACTTTTAATTATATATATATATATATGACACTAACTATAAAACACCGGTGTATGGTACACCAGAAATATTGATGCATGTGATCATACGTGAGTAGTATGTAATCACATGTATATAATGTTATAAGTTACAAGTGATCACGACAAAACAATACTTAAATTTTAATGTGGCCGCATGTGAGTTGTATGTGATCACATATGAATTGATGTGATCACGTTAAAAAAAAATCAAGATCACATATAAATTTTTAAAGGTTTATGGTACACCAGTGTTCTATAAACTGACACTCACTCTCTCTCTCTCTCTCCCTCTCTCTCTATATATATAATAGTAACTTTCAAGTGAGGGATCTCTTACTTTAATTTTGGTAAAGACTATGATAAAATCAAATCAATTTTTATGGTTTTTGATCTAAATTTTTCATGGATGATAAGTTCATTGAAATCTACCTATGAATAAAATTTAAGAATTTTTCAAGTACTAGAATTAAATTTTTTTTTTATTTTCCTATATTTTTCCCATTTTTTCGATGCCTGCATATTCAATAAAATCGAGATAAATAGTTCTAGTATTTAAAAAATTCTCAAATTTTATTCATAGGTAGATTTTATTAAACTTATCATCCACAAAAAAAAAATGATCAAAATTCATAAAAATCGATGTGATTTCATCAAAGTCCTCACCAAAATTAAACTAAGAGATCTGATCACACTTTTGCAAGTGCCAAATTAACCACACTTAAAATACACAAGTCGGTGAGAATCGTATAATGGCAAGCGGGATCGTTCCTCAAGGAAAGGGAGGATATTTGGCTATATCTAAGATATGTACACTAATATAACTATGTGCGGAAAAGTAAAATTCATTTTGGTTTGAAAGATTGTTTTAAAATTTAAACTAAATCAAGCAATGACTAAATAGCAGGAACTCAAGGTGATATGTGTGAAGTTATAGGAATGGATATTGGGGAATTAAATTGCCAACTAAAAGATTTTCCAATTGTAATGAATTAATCCAATTAAGCACCTTAATCCAACTCTTGGTTTGTTCTTTAATTGATTTATCTTTTTACATGCAATTCCCACTTTGACTTGAGTAAACCCTACCACAAGTCTTCATAGGCATAATATCAAGTTCCTACCCAAGTGAACCTCACTATGAGTATTTACTCAATCAAGTTTCTAAAGAACAATTTCAAGTCTATTACCATATAAAACATTTAAGCATAGATATTCAATTTCATAAATGCTCAAGGTTGAGGAATGAGTTGAAAACCATTCAAACTCTAAACCACAACTTTCATATGTGAATCATTTTACAATAAGTTAAATTGAACCTCAATGTTAACTAGTAAAGTAAATGGCAACTTCAAGGCAATGAAATAGAATATACCAAGAGAGGATTTAACAAAATATATGACTAGTTCAAATACATGGAATAATCTAATAAGTCAACTCATCAATTCCCCAATATGTGGGCTTTAGTTACACATACTAGAAAAATAACAAAAGAGAGAAAGATTGTAGAGAGGACCCATAAAAGCCTTCAAGAGTCCCTTTTGTCTTTTCTTTTTGTACTTGAGATTCCTCTTCTCTCTTCAATTACTTCCTAAGATGTGGATGGATGTGTAGGGTGTTTGATTAAAGTAAGGGTTTGATTTATGTAAGGTTAGGTAGTGATTAGGGATTTCAAGAATGGTGGATGGGTGGTCTATTAAAAGATGATCAAAGAGTGGTATTTATATGGGATCACAAATGTTAGGGTTGGAATCCCAAGAATGATGACGTGGCTCTTGATCGGCGGTTTCAAACGGCGGTCAGGCCGCCGAATGGAACCGCTGAATGGCTTGTGTCTTCTCTGGAATGGATCGGCGGTTTGATTCTACGATTGAAGTGTGGCCGCCGTTTTGCACCTGAGACCTCTGGAAGAAAACGGCGGTTTGTTTCTGCAGTCAGGCCGCAGAATTGAATCGCCGATTGCTGCTTTTCTTGGCGAATGACCATTTTGCCCCCAAAAGCACTCCTCTTGACGCATATAGCCCAAAATCACCGGTTTTCCTCACTGATCAGCTCCGAATCCCAAAAGTGCCTGTACAAACAAAATCGAGCCATAAATCCATGAATTTAATCGGAATCCGAACATAAGCATAGGAAATAAGGGGTGCATTCTTATGTATGTAATGGCTCGATCAAATACCCCCAAACCTAAACCTTGCTCGCCCCCGAGCAAAGCTCACAACAAAACTTGGCTAATCCGATAAACAACTACTAAAACCAAGACTAAATACTATGGCCACCGATAAATTATGAAAAACGAATCAAATAGATTGTGAATGCCAAATGTGATGAGATACCATGAGAGATGTGCTAAAGTTGAGATACACAAAATCAATCCAATGAGTGCAATGCTTAGTCATGAATCCCACACTAAGATGTTCTTGCTTGGCAACCACTCGCACAAGCGCTTCGGCCATATTTCGCCTCGACTCTAGGTCCTTACAAGATTCACTCTTATCTTTTCTCTCAGAACCTAGGTTAACACTCATACAAGCGTATGCGAATGAGTTTATGAAATGGAAACGATTTAAGACGCATACATGTATTCAAAATTGAACGCTCTTTTTAAGTAAATAAGTCTCATGAAAGGAACCAAAAACCATGAACGTGGTAGAGCATGACGAGTGTTTGCATTCTCAAGTGGAAAACCTACAAGATCAAATTCACTTTTCCTACTAATTATGGGGCTATGGGTAATATGTGGTGCATGGTGGATACGGGAAAGTATGGGAAATTTCCGATCAAGCATGTGATTCAAGATCAATGAGCTAAGTTTGAGCTCCAAAAGTGACATCAATAACAAAATTCCAACTAAGCTCAATTTGAGCAACTTGCTACTATTTTGTTACTCAATTAGAGCAACATACAATTCAAGCACATACAAGACTCAACAATTTATTTTATATATATATTTTTTTTTTATTTTTTTTTTAATAGAATAAGAGAGAATTCTAAATACATGTTTCAAAAGCTTGAGTAAGCGAGATCGGAAATTTAAGGAATGGCTTGTGTTTAGGTTTGTTGGTGTTTGGGAAATTGTTTGGCTTAGGTGCTTGGCCACCATTATTAGACCATTGAAGCACAAATCGGGTAGGAATTGGGTGAAAGTGTTTAGGCATATTCTATAAAAGTCTTATCATCCCTTCAAGTAGGTCAACCACAAGAAATTGCAAACAAATGACATGATATCCACAATTGATGAATGTTCTATGATTAGTGGTGCAAGTGATGTGATGAGACTTCAATGATGCACAACAAAATTTGAAGAGTGTTTAAGAGTACAAAAAGAAGAGAAACATAACCCTCATAGATTCGCTCTTTAAGGCATGTGAACTTAGGGTAGTCTCCACTAATAGACCTATACACTCACACAAATGGCCACTTCTACTTAAACAAATGGTATGGGACTAACTCATGACACGCATGCATTCTTAGATTGTCAATGAGCACATGTCAAGGGTATCAAATCAAGCAAACTATGCTCACAAATGGCCTATATCACAAAAATTTGAAACTTTTTTTTTTTTTGAAAACAAATTGTTATTTATATACGAAATATTATAGTTAGTGATCCATACCCCCAAACCTAAATCCAACATTGCCCCCAATGTTGACAATGAGGACCCGGCACGAAAGGCGCCTAAGTGACAATGGCAAAAAGATGTATGTTCTAATAGCCACATGCAAGATATTCTAAGAAAGCACAGAACATATCCCAAAAGTAAACAAGAAACAAGTAAAGTACCAAAATACCAAAATACTAATATACCAAAATACTAAAATCCGACTAAAACGTTAAACTAAAATCCTACTAAAAGTACTATAAGGTACCAAAAACCAAAAGTAAACATGAGGCAAATACTAAAATAAAATGTGCAATGCATGAAAAGGAATCACTGAGCGGGTGTATCATCATCCTGATGCTGCTGGTGCTCTGAGCTTGGGCCCGCTCCTCCAACACGCTCCGAAGCTGTCAACGTGCTCGCCTGAAGGACCCAAATCAGCTCAGCAATCTGTGCCTGCTGGTCCTTCTGCTGCTGGATAATAGTCGATGCCCATGAGGGGGTCAGCCGAGAGTACTCCGAGAACCAAGCATCGAACCAAGCATCGAACCAAGCCGGTCTCTGCTGCTGCTGGAACTGCCCCTGGGTCCTCCTCATCATCATTATCCTCATCTGTCCCCTCTTGCTGCTGCTGAAGCCTCTGTCTCTTCCTTGATCCCAATGGCAAGAGGCGCTCCACATCCTGAGGCGCAGTCAAATCTCTGAAGGTCCTGGAGTTGCAGGGATCTCCCATCATGAGCATGTCATCTCCACGACGCTCGGGCACCCCTGCCTGTCTGCATAAATCTGAAATCAGGCAAGGAAAGGGAATCACTGACTTCTCTGTCTTTCCAGCTCTGCCTATAGCCAATAGGATCAGCCGCCCCACATCTATCTGCAACTGAAACTTGATGCAGTACAAAATCTGAGTGATGTCTAGGACAATGTGCGTCCGTTGTTGTGTCGGCTTGAAGGAGTGAGACACGAACACGGACCAAAAGGCTAAATCCCTCTCCAATTCTGACTGACGGAGGTGATGATCGGCATCCCACAAGCCCCTATTGTCTATTTCTCTTCTTAGGGACTCGGCAAGTTCCGGATGGTACAACCTAAAGATGTTGAGCGTCGGAAGCCCATTCGGAAGGTCGTCATGTGAACTAGTCCCATAATACTCGTTGATGTGTTGGGGGCACACGAACACATCCACGTCCCGAACCTTGATGGACCTCCCCGCCATGAATTCACCATGGATCATTGATGCGTAAAACTCACGAACGATGCTCACATTGGCCCTTTCGCGGGGTGTGGTGACAAATTGATGCCACCCCATTCCGTCCACCTGACGCACAATGTCCGTTCCACCCACATCATCCAAATCAATGCTCCTGTCGGGGTGGATTGTTCTGGAAAGGATGTTCTGGAGGCGACCCGCATACAGAGCATTGCGAAGGCTATGCTCATCAATCCTTCGGCTGTGGGAACTAGAAGCCTTGCCCTTACCTTTCTTTGGTGCCATTTAGGAAGCAACAACCCTGCATCCACAACAAAACTCAAGATATATATATATATATACCCAATCGAGTCCATCATGGCACAATACCTATTATCATGGAATCAATTCCTCAAAACTTCATCTAAGTCAAGTTAATGCCAATACAATCACATTGTCATTATCAACCGAATCATGCATGAACAATGGATGATTATATCCAACAAAACATAATATAGAAATTAAGCCTAGTTCATGTTCAAACTTCATGGTATAAACAATTTCTTCACAACAATTGCTTCATACATAGTGAAATCAAAAAAAATTTCTTCATTGACTTAAGAATGCATGCTATAACTAAGAATAAAAATGTAGTACCTAGCATTCAAACATTCATTAATCAACAAAATTAGCATTCAAAAATGATTTTAACACAATCCATAGAGCAATTTCGGCCAACAAACAAGAAATTGAAATTTGGCAATCAAGGATAGCATCACATATCACCATCAACCCTAAATAGATACAATTTCTATCAACAAACAAAACCCAAGCATGCTTCTTCATCAATTCATCCAAAATTAAAAATCCCCAAAATCTAACTAAACCCTAATTTCATACAAATAATTGAAATTTTCGGCCATAAGAGAGATTAGAGAAGCTTAATCTTGCAAAAATGAGTAGGGGGGGGGGGGGGGGTGGAAGTTACGTACCTTTGATACCTTTGAATGAGAAAAGAGAGGGAAGAGAGGCACCTTGGAGGGGAAATTTGAAGTTTTTGGTGATTTGGCTCGTTGAAAGTGACAGCCATTTAAAACCTGATATCGCGAATTCTGCAGTTTAATTCAGCCGCCAGGCCGCCGAATGTGACCGCAGAATCCAAAATTTGGACCAAAACGGTGTCGTTTCCCTAAGTGGGGCTATTCGGCGGTTGAAAATTCTGCGGTCTGGCTGCCGTTTTGAAACCGCCGAATTTTGGCAGAGACTTCATTTTTCAATCGGCGGTTAAATCGGCGGCCAGGCCGCCGATTTTAAACCACCGAATCTTGGTCTTCAATATCTGATTCCATCGGCGGTCGATTTATGCCCGCCGTTTAGACCTGACAGCGTTTCAGCATTTCAGCATCGCGCACCATTACGGAAATGGGCATAACTTCCTTTCGAAAGCTCAGAATCGCAATCCGTAAAATGTTCTGGAAACTAGACTTCCGAGGCTTTCCGAATATATAAAGATATCAGCGTGGTTCGATCGGAGCAAGAAGATATGACCCCCACAAGTTGTATGTTCTGCACGAGCATATACAATTTCTTCCATTTTTGGCTCATTTTGCCTCCCAAACTAATCTTTAAGCTCAAAACCTTATTGTAGGGAATATGGACCTACACAGGGCTAAAAAAAAAACATCATATACAAAAATACGCTCGAAAACAAGACAAACGATCGGAAATGGGGGACCTCAAATAGGTATAAAATAGTCCGATCAAATACCCCCAAACCTATCTTTTGCTCGTCCTCGAGCAAAACAAAGAGAACAAAAATACAAATAACAAAATAAAAATAAAAACAACACATAAAAACAAATAAAGGATAAAAACTATGCTAATCCACTTCCGTAGGAAACACGGTGGCACTTAGCATGTGCCACAAGCCTTTAAACCACTAGGCGATCCCTAGAGGAGGAGTTATAGTCTCCTGAGGGTTTACAGCTACGACACCCACAAACGTATACTCTGCAATAAAAGTTGAGATGCAATTCACACATACCAAGCAAAGACAACACATGCATGCTAGAATCTCAAATATACCAATTAATAACAATGCATCACGCAATGAAAGTATGCCAATACTTAGGATGTTTTCGGTTTACAAAACAACTATGCTCGTATGCCCAAGATAAAATTCGCCTCGACTCTAATCCTCACCGGATTTCAGTCATATTTTCACTCAGAACTTAGGCACACTCTCTAGCAAACATATGTGATTTGGAGTTTAGGTATATGGAATCAATTATAATCACATATGAGTATTTTCCAATGACGCACATTTTCTGAAAATGGATCTCATGGAAGGAATTGAAATGCCACGAACGTGGAAAGACATGCATTGACTCGCATTCCTAAGATAGACTTCCTAAGAGATCAAATGGGCTTTCCCTCACTTTTATTGGGGCCAAGGTGACTTGTGGTAGTGTTTGGGATGTAAGAGATGGTGGGAGCGGGAAGGATAAAGTTATTAACCATGCTAAGGTGTGTTTACACATTACACTTTATAGCAAAATTAGCTCTATTACATATTACAATATAAGCGTCTAGGCTATAAAATTTACATTGAACTATTGTGCTACAATTTTACCCTTATTAGTGAGTAACTTTACTATTGAAGAACTAGGAGGCTTAAGTGTTTTATATTTCAACACTTATTCTATTTTCTTTCTTTTTCTTTTTCTTTTTCTTTTTTTTCTTTTTGTAAGCCTTTGCCTAGCACAATTTACATATATTTGCCTAAGTACACGCTTTTACAAAATTTAGAGCTAGCTTCTCCTAAGCTATACACCTCAACATGATCAATAACTAGGGAATGGATATGTGTTTGGCTTCAATTTGCAATGAATATAGGGGTATGGGAGTGTTTAGGCTATTTTAGTAGTTATGCACACACTCAAGCTCAAAATCATTTCTAAAAGTCCATCTACCAAGGGAATACAAGTCTCAACAAGCAATCCACATGATGAGGTTCTATGGCAATCAATGCAAAATTGATGTACAATAAGATCACAATGAAGAAAAAAAAATCGAAGAGTGTATAAGAGTAGAAACAAAACCCACAAACTTTCGTTATTTAGGCACAGTGTAGCTCACGGGTAGTCTCCACAATTTTCCTAGGCTAACAAGCATAGAAGTCTCATCCACCTTAACATCAAAAGATTGGCACTGTACAAGCAAATTTAAGTGACACACGGAGCTAAAAGCATACATGTGTCTCTACCGGCACGCAATGAAGAACAACTCAACAAAAATGGACTCTATTTCCAAAAAAATTCGAAATTGATCGTTTTGTGCAGAGATTTGAAAATTTTCTAAACGTAACAAAAATTAAAACAAAATAAACAACGAAGGTGTCCACACCCCTAAGCCTAAACTCAACATTGTCCTCAATGTTGCTCAAATCATAAAATATGGACAATGCTTAGCAAAATTCGGAGATGAGAACAAAAATAAAAAGCTAACAACAAAACACAACAAATCCTAAGATCTAAGCACAATACAAATCCACTCTTAGATCTAAACAAAAATAAAAGTTGCAAACACTACAAGCATAGCATTTTAACAATAAGCACATAATTGACAACTACATACACAAGTGCTCCATTTAAACTCAAAATTCAGAGGATACGTCTTGTGGCTGCAACCAACTAGGCCATTGTGGCGCTGCCGTTTCACTTGGGGAGTTGTCTTGGCGCGATAACCGCACCATATGGTTCTCTTGAGTTGTGCGGTCCATCCGACTTGAAATTTCTTTTCCTTGCACAAGCACAACTCAAACAACATTAAACGCATATGCTATAAAAAAATGAAAATAAGATTAAGAAAAATCCTAAACACATACATATATATCCGCAAAACAAATAAATCTGAAATTCTTAGTTTTTGTAGCTATTGCTTCGATCCACTTGGAGACATAGTCAACCGCCACCAAAATATAATTGTTGCCATTTGAAGACGGGAAGGGACCCATGAAATCAATCCCCCATATATCAAAAAGCTCAACCACCAATTCTCCTTTTAGGGGCATTTCATTTCTCTTACCAATAGAACCCATCCGTTGGCACCTATCACAACTTCTACAAAACCCATAAGTATCCTTCCCTAGGGTTGGCCAAAAGAATCCGGATTGGAGGACTTTAAGAACGGTTTTCTTGTGACTAAAATGGCCTCCACAATGCATTGCATGGCAAAACCGAATCACCCCTTCTTGCTCTTGTTCCGCTACACATCTTCGGATCACTTGGTCGGGACCATGCTTGAAAAGGTAGGGCTCGTCCCAAAAGTACTATCTAGCAACGAACTTGAATCGTTTCTTAGCTTGATATGAGAGGTCTTCGGGAACTATGTCGCTCACAAGGTAGTTAACTATATCGGCAAACCATGGCTCTCTTCCATCCACTACCCATAGTTGCTCATCCGGAAAGCTTTCCTTCAACGGGAGCATGTCTTCTTCTTCGTTAGACCCATGTATCAAGTGGCTTAGGTGGTCGGCTACCACATTCTCCTTCCCCTTCTTGTCCTTGATTTCCAAGTCAAACTCTTGTAGGAGAAGAATCCAATGGATGAGTCTTGGCTTGGCATCCTTCTTTTGCATTAAGTAACGGATGGCCGCATGATCGGTGTACACTATTACCTTTGCTCCTACCAAATACTGTCAAAATTTCTCTATGGCAAACACAACCGCCAACAATTCCTTTTTGGTTGTGGAATAGTTCAACTGAGCATCATTTAGGGTCCTTGAAGCATAGTAGATAGCATGTGGAAGTTTGTCCATTCTTTGCCTAAGAACGGCCCCAACCGCATAATCCGATGCATCGCACATGATCTCAAAAGGTATGCTCCAATTTGGTGGTACAATGATAGGTGTCGACGTGAGAGCTTCTTTGAGAGAGTTGAAGGCTTGCATACAATCTTCATCAAACACAAAATCCACTTCTTTTTGAAGTAGGTTGCACAAGGGCCTTGAGATCTTGGAAAAGTCTTTAATAAACCGTCGGTAAAATCCTGCATGGCCCAAGAATGACCTTATGTCCTTGGTGGTCTTGGGTGGAGGTATGCTCTTCATAACTTCTATCTTCGCCTTATCTACCTCTATTCCCCGGCTTGACACCACATGTCCAAGAACAATGCCTTGTGTCACCATAAAGTGACATTTTTCCCAATTCAAAGTTAGGTTCTTCTCTTCACATCTCTTCACATCTCTTCAAAACTTGTGTCAAGTTGTTGAGGCATGAGTCAAAAGACCCTCCAAATACCGAAAAATCATCCGTAAAGACCTCGATGATTTTCCCAACCATATCCAAGAAAAGGGACATCATACACCGTTGGAACGTACCGGGTGCATTACATAGGCTAAAAGGGCATCTTCCGGTATGCAAAAGTGCCGAAGGGACATGTGAAAGTCGTCTTTTCTTGATCCTCCGATGCTATTGTGATTTGATTGTACCCTGAATAGCCGTCCAAGAGACAATAATGGCTATGTCCCGCCAATCTCTCCAACATTTGATCAATGAATGGAAGAGGGAAGTGATCCTTCTTGGTTGATGCATTTAGCTTCCGGTAGTCAATACATACTCTCCACCCGGTTTGCAACCTTTGGGGGATGAGTTCATCTTTTTCATTCCTAACTACCGTAATCCCCGACTTCTTGGGTACCACGTGAATTGGGCTCACCCACCTACTATCCGCAATGGGATAAATAATACCGACCTTCAACAACTTCAAAATTTCATTCTTGACAACTTCTTGCATGATGGGGTTCAATCGGCATTGAGCTTCTCGAGATGGCTTCGAATCTTCTTCTAGATGTATCTTGTGCATACAAATAGTGGGACTTATCCCCTTGATATCTTCTATGGACCACCCAATAGCCGCCTTATGCACCCTAAGGACTTCAAGAAGCCTTGTTTCTTCATCTTGATTCAACTCCGAAGAAACAATAACCGGTTTTCTTTCTTCTTTGTCTAGGTAGGCATACTTGAGTGATGTAGGAAGCTCTTTTAATTCCAATCTTGGTGGTGTAGCCAATGTTGACTCCAACTCTCCTTCGCCAACTTCTTCAATTTCATTTATGCTCTCTTCCTCCACCAATTCTTCCATTAGATCAACCCTCTCATTATCTTCTTCTTGTTCCTCTAAGAATTCCATAGCACTTGCCATTAAAACATCTAACTTCCTCTTCAAAAATTCTTCACTCTCTTCTTCAATGATTGTGTACACCGAATTCACATGAAAACTATCATGTGCCCCAATAGGATATGCTCCCGACTCAAAGAGTTTAAATTCAATTACCTCATCTAACACCTTCATAGTGAGCTTGCCATCATGAACATCCACAATTGCTCTAGCGGTCGCCATGAATGGTCTTCCCAATAACAACATTTGATCTTCGTCTTTTTGGCTTTCCATATCTAACACCACAAAATCGGCCGGAATAATTAGCTTCTCCACTTGAATCAAAACGTCTTCAATAATCCCTAATGGAAGCCTTGAAGATTGATCCACTAGCAAAAGTGACATGGAAGTGGTCTTGAGGTCATTGAGTCCCAATCTCTTGTAGATTGAGTAGGGCATCAAGTTAATACTTGCTCCCAAATCTAACATGGCTTTCTTTTGCTTTCCTCCTCCAATAGAAATGTTGATGATGAAGCCTCCGGGATCTTTCATCTTTTGGGGCAACTTCTTTTGGATCACCGCACTAACATTCTCCCCAAGCCTTTCTTGTTGCCTTGGTTTGAACTTGATCTTTTCCTTGTTCAACTCCTTGAAGAATTTTGCATAGGAAGGCATCTTTTGGATGGCATCAAGAAGTGGAAGATTCACATTCACCTTGGAAAGGATGTCATAGATGTCTTGAAAAGATTGTTCCAACTTCATATTCTTCAATCTTCCGGGGTAAGGAATAGGAGGGATGTATGGATTAGATGACTTGTGTAGACGAGGAGCTTCCTTTGCGGGAGGCACCACTACCTCTTCTTCTTTTTGCCTTGTGTCTTCCACAACCACCTCATCTTCTTCGTGGCTTATGTCTTCCACAACCACCTTTTCTTCTTGAACTAGAGGCTCACTTGCATCTTCTACAATTTCCCCATTGTCTAGAATCCACCCACTTCTAAGAACCGTCATGGCCTTGGCTTGCTCGGATTGGCTAGGGAATTTCCCTTTTTCATGTTTTTGTAAGGCCTCAGCAATTTGTCCTATTTGAGTCTCCATGTTCTTCATTGATGCTCCCATATTTGTAACTAGGGCTTCAATAGAACTCAACCTTTGTCCATCCGATAAAATGGGCTCCCTTGGTTGTTGCCTAGCTTGGTTGTTGTTGAAATTCTCTTACCGATTCCATTGATTTCCTTGGCCACTTCCCGATCCTTGACCTTGGTAGTACCCTCGGTTGTTGTTGAACCCTTGAGTTGTCTTTTTATTAAGCATGTCCGAGTTCAATGCATTGTTGTTTGACCACGAAAGGTTTGGATGGTTCCGCCACTTGGGATTGTAGGTTTGAGAATACACTCCACCCATATCTCTTTGTTGATACCCCATTGCTTGGATTTCTTCTTGTAGTCCAACACAACCTTCTCCATTATAAGCCATATCTCCACTTCCATCTCCTCCTTGGACAAGATTCACCTTCCCTTGGTTGGTGAAGAATGATTGCATGGACAACATTGTGGCTTGCATGGATTGCATTTGCTTGGCTAACTTCGAAACTTCAATTGCCGTCTCGATTCCTCCTCCTATCTCATGTCTACCATTTGCTTTTGTGTTGAAATTGCATTGTTGGGACATGAGAGCAAGTCTCTCACACACATCCATCACAAAAGTTACCGTCTTGTCCACGGTTGATCCACCATAAGCATTAGTAATCAAAAGTTGAGTTTGAGGAAAAAGTCCTTCTTGGAATGAGGAGACCTTGTATTCTTCGGGAAGCATGTGAGGTGGGAGTTGCGCTAACAAGACTTGAAACCTTTCCCAAGTCTCATGAAATGAGTCTCCATTCTTCTCTTGAAAACCCGTAATTTGCATCCATAGTTCTCTCTTCTTGTTTGAGGGAAAGAATCGGTTGAAAAATGCTTCACATACTCCGTCCCATGATGTTAGAGATCCGGACCTTTGGGTGTTTAGCCATTGTTTTTCCTTGTCCTTCAAACAAGTTGAGAAGCACCTCATTAGCAATTGGTCCCTCGAAAGTGTACCCATCCTTGATGTAAAGGGGAAAGTCTCCACCACCTCACTAAGGTCTTTCATAAATTGTAAACAATCTTCGTTAGACTTGCCATAGAAGGATGGTAGTTGATTAATGTGCATGGTTTTGAGCTCATATGACTTCGTGAGCTCATCAAGGACAATGGAAGGTGGTTGACTACCAATAATGGGACGTGAGTATTGCCCCATGGTGATTTGTCTAGGGTGGATGTCCATTTGTGGGGGTTGCTCATTTGGTGGAAAGTTCATTGGTGGAGGTGGGTTTATGGGTGGGTTTTCTCTTTCGTCTTCCATGGTTAAAGTGTGACGTTGATTCAACCGTGCCCTTTCGGCGGTTCTAGCTAATCTTCCAACTTGGTTTATGTGATCGTTGTATGGAAATAGAATACCTCCTCTAGAACGTCGTCCGTGCATACACCTATAACCCTGAAACACCAAAAATAACACAACCACGAGGTAAAAAGATAAAAAGATAAACAAAAATGCTAAATAAAACTACTAACTACTAACTATATCCTAAGTAAAATAACCAAATATAACGCTACCGATCCCTGGCAGCGGTGCCATTTTGATAACTCGCTTTTTCTGTCGTTGAAAGAATCGCGAGGATCAAAAGATTTTTTCTATGTAAAAGGGGTTTCCTACGCAATGTGCTCTAAACTAGCAAAAGACTAGTAAAGCGGCAAGCGAGGGTATCGTTCCACAGGGAGGTGTGATTCGTCAACCATTTCAGGTTCTAGTGTTTATTGTAAGCATGTAAATAGAATGCGAAAAGGTGAGAATGGTGTGTGTGAAATGTATGTACAATGCGGTGTGTGTGTGAGTAGAGAACGGAAATGAAAATAAATAAAAACAAAGAGAATATGAAAGGGTGAGAATGGTGTTTAAAGTGATAAATAAAAAGGGTGGATAGGAGAGATGCATGAAAATGGTCACACAAGGTTTAACAAATTCACCATACATAAGTGCACAAATAATTGGTTGCTAGACATTAAGGACATCCAATTTTAGTTAAGCGTTCGTTCTTGCCTCGATCCGATTTATACCCATTCATAAAGCTAACGGTCGAAGAGTGTGTTGAGAACCTCTCAAACACGAAACCGCAACCAACATATGTGAACCGATTCTACAAACAAAACTACATTTAGCCCAATGATAGCTTCGTAATGTAAAATGGCAACGTTAGGTACAATGAATGTGGAAGGAGTGATTGTATCTCCAACCATAACTCACCTAGAGCCCCTAGCATGAGAGATAGCCAAAGACCAATAATTGTAACTCTAACCATGACTCACCTAGAGCCCCTAGAGTGAGAAATAGCTAAAGTCTAATTGTTAACAAGAACAATAAACCAAACCCTTCTAATATGGCAATTTATAGGTTCACCCACTCTTCCTAGCTAATTAGCCAAGACTATGCCTAGAGAGCCCATCCAAAGGCACAATCCTAACTCTAAGTCACTCAAACCCATTCATGACATGTAATTTTGACCTTCCATCAACATACAAACACAAAATGGGATATTTGATTACAACTACTCCTAATTTACATTAATTTACTCCTAATCCCATCCATGAATACATATTAATTTCCAATCTCCATACACAAGCATTTCAAGATAGAGATATATTCAATAAAAGCAAGAATGAATCAAAACACAAATTAGATATAAAACCAACCAACACATATACATTGAGCACAAATTAGGTTTACAAATATTCCCAAGTAGGGATTACACATCTAAGAAAACAAGAAATACAAAGAGAATGAGATAAAAGAGAAAACCCAAGTGGAGAGCCCCTCCAAAATGTGCTAATCTCCTTTGATCCATGCTTGGCTCGAATTTGGTCCAAAGACCCTCCTTTCTCATTGTAATCTACTCCTAGATTGGTGGATGATGGGTAGAAGATGAAATGGATGCCATTGAAAGCTTCTCTCTCTCTTTTGGATGGAAGAAAATGAAAAAGAAGAAGAAGAGGAAGTGTGTGGGGAGTGGATTCTATTGGGAGAGAAGAGAATAAGGTGTTTATATAGTGTTGGGAGGTTAGGGCTGAAGGTTGGGGGTGAAAGGACGAAACATTCCCTGAAATTCCCCAAAAAATGACTCTCTGGAGTGAATCGGCGGTTTGGTTCGGCGGCCAGGCCGCCGTTTGAAGTAGCCGTTTAGACCTGACAGCGTTTCAGCATTTCAGCATCGCGCACCGTTACAGAAATAAGCATAACTTCCTGTAGAAAGCTTGGAATCGCAATCCATAAAATGTTCTGGAAACTAAACTTCCGAGGCTTTCCGAATATATAAAGATATCAGCGTGGTTTGATCGGAGCAGGAAGATATGACCCCCACAAGTTGTACATTCTGCAAGAGCATATACAATTTCTTCCATTTTTGGCTCATTTTGCCTCCCAAACTAATCTTTAAGCTCAAAACCTTATTGTAGGGAATATGGACCTACACAAGGCTCAAACAAAATATTATATACAAAAATACGCTCAAAAACGAGACAAACGATCGGAAATGGGGGACCTCAAATAGGTATAAAATAGTCCGATCAAGATCCCTCTTATATATATATATATGTTAGGATTATGCTCAATAGCAAGAGTGTAATATTGTAATTAACAATCTTTTTCATATTAATAAAGTGATTTCTGGTTTAAACAAATCTTATAGCATTTATAGTTTAATATTATAATTGTCAAAGTAAATAATCATAAGGTCTAAAGACTATGAGAAAAGAAGAATTGTTCATACATCTGGATATGTATGTGGTAAACACAATTCTTTAGTTAGTCTTGAATATTGTTCACAACTTAAGTTAAAGGTTGGGCACCTTTATCTTGTTAAAGTTGTAGAATTCTTTTGCTAGCATTTGAGTGGGATCAAATGAGATATGATGAGTCTAAAATCATCGGAGTGTCTTCGAGCAAAAGAATCTAGTGCACTGGGTGCATTGAACAGGATCACAATGAAATACTTTATCTATAACCGTCAGTGGATAAAAGTCTTTTCATTATCAGGACAATCGGAGAGTCTATATTAATCCTGAGATAAATAATGGATTTATGGTTGCAAGTGATATCATTTGAGTTATCAATGAGTACGATTATATCGCATAGTCTATCCTCGATAGTTTGGTGATATTCATTTGTTAATCGATAAAGGACTTCATATATAGATATGGACATCGTGGCTTCATTTATTAAATGAGAGTATAATATCATCATATGGATGTTTTGAGGTAATTGGATATTAAATCTCAACGTTGAGTTTTCGATAGTGTCTATTGAAAACATGGCTTCTGGACAAGTCAAAATATCCAAGTTCAAAACGTGGTCATATGAGTAAATATGGTAACTTGGAGAGTTATAGGCGGTCTATGAACTCTTGGCGATTACTGATATTAATCATGAGGATACACTATCTCCAACATGATTGTCTAGGGTATGAATGAGGAACATCTTCCTTTTCTGTCTTTATTTAAGAGTTCAATTTTAGCTCTTTAGCGAAATGAGTTAAAATTAATGGATCGGACCAAAGTGAATCATTTGTTGATTGTGATTAGGTTATGTCTATTGAAGCTTAAATTTAGATAGCCCGCCAAGATCCCCAATCCACACGGACTTGTATGGATCACTTGATATATTCTACCGGACCAATTTATGGGTCCATTTAGAATTGCATTTAATATATTAAGAATATAATTTGCACATTATTTATTTAATGGGCTGCTCAATTATATTAATATATTAATGAAAGGCATGTGGGCTTGTTTCTTTTAGTAAGAATGGGTCTGGTTCACATGTGGGCTTTTTATTTAAAGTCCAATGGATTAAATGAAATAAGAAAATAATATATGGCCCAATTTGTATGAATGGGGCGGCAAGGTGTTTATTTAACCTAATATATTATTTTGTTTCATTGTTTTAATTAAATAGGAATTAATTGATTTATTAATTAATTGTTTAATTAAGAAACAAATATTTTCTGATTAGGAAATATGATTCCTAGAGTTATACTATTGGTAGTAGTATACTAAAATTAAAGGACTTGTTTGATAAGAAAATAAATAATTAATTTTATTTATTTAATCAAATAAGAAGTTTTTTTTTTTTATTTTGTCAAATAAAAGAATAAAACATCTATGAGTTGGATTAGGGTTTGAAGTCTTAAACTAGATGTGAATTAGGGTGCAACACAAACTCCTTTTTTGGCTTGTGATTTGCGGCGACCCTAGTCCATTTTGTAGGAAGATTTTCGGCCACCCTAAAAGGAAAAGAGGAAGAAAATTTGGCCACATATATATGTGGACTTATAGAATTTGGCCACCTATGTGAAAAAGAGAGGGTGTGGTGCTTGATTCAATCTTCTTCTTCTTCTCAATTCATAGAAAAGTTTTTATTATTCTACTAAAACAAAAAGGAGTGAATAGATTATTCTTTGATGGTACACTAATTGCTTGTTCATCAATAAGCTTGTGTGTACAACAACGATTTAGGTTCACGCGAGTTTCGATTATTAGATTGAGAACTCAAAAGTGACCGGAATAATCTTAGTCTTCTTCCGAGTAGAACAAAACCCCAAGCATTTGCAGATGTCAAAAAATTCGGATTTTATGATTTACACTTAGTTTAGTATGACATGTGCTTTAATTGCTTAGTAAATCTATATTCTTCCCATCTCTTGCTTTGATTTAATTTGATGCATGATATATGATGATGATTTATGTTGAATTAAACCTGAATTAATTTTGTGTGATGTTCTACTTGTGATTAAACTACATTTATATGATTTTGTGTTTAAATGCATATCTAGTTTCTATATATTAATTTGATCTAGCTTTTTCTATGTTGTGTGTCATATTTGTACACTTAGATCATGCCTTATTTAAAGGTTAAAATCTCAATAAGACTTGGATTAGTCTAGATTGAGTACTTGACAAACAATTGCCAGTAAAAGGCTTGCGAGTAGGATATTAGTTGTACTTAACAATAGGAGTGAGTCATAAGGTAGCTTGATCACTTGAGTTTTGTAAACTATATCCAACTAGTGAATTGTGTTGTCACGTTTGTGGATTCAACCCGTGGATGTTTCCTTATTTGAGGTTTTACCCTGTAAAAAATATCGTCTGCCAATCTCTCTTACTCTTATCTCATTTACATTGCTTTTAAAATCACTTGTGATATCTTTGATGAAATGAGAATTGAGAAAATGTGTGAATCATAAACTTGTGATTGTTTAATTGTTGCTTTTTATATATTTTGATATCCTTTGTGCAAATAACAATTGAGAAGTTTGTGGAGGTTGAAGTATTGGATATAGAAGTGTTGTTGTACAAATTTTTGAAGGTTGAAGGATTGCTAATGTTGTGACTAAAAATGAGTCAAATTGAGCTCTTCAGAGCTTATTGGCCACCCGCTCGCCCAGCCATTCTGAATTAGTTCACCTCCCTTGATTTGTTATAAAAGAGGTTATTTATAGAGTTTATATATGCTTTGCACGTATGTGCGGTGTACGCATCATTGTGTGTTATGTTATTTGTATGAGTATATTCTATTGATTATGTCTCCTGAATGTTACACATTTGGGTCCAACAGCTAAGAAAGTGTTTAACAAATTGCTTGTGTGATAATTAAAGGCTGAAAAGTTATCAAATTTGGACTCAACCTATTCACCCCCATCTAGGTTGCTAGTGGTATATCAATCTTAGGAATTTTAATTAGTATTAGAGCGAGACACTTAAGGTATTTGGTGTGATCCCGGGGTTATAAGATTGATTTTGTTGAGCTATAGGTGATTCAATGCCGGGAGGTGCTCCTAGTTCTAGGTCTCCAATTTTGAAGGGTGATAACTACTAATTGTGGGAGACTAAGAAAGATTTAGTCATGACAGCTACTTGGAGTGATAAAAGTGAAACTGTAGAGGGAACGACGAGGTTGAGTGCTCTTGCAACTAGGAAAAGCAAAGTTAACACATATGGGGGATGGTCCCTTTAGAGGACTCTCCGTTGCTCAAATAAGTGGAATATTCGTAATAGATAAATGTAGTAGAACGAAGAATTAGTAAAAGAATTGGTAATGAATATAAATCGGATACTAAATAAATTATCAAACCGTATGTGTGGGCATTTAATTGTAGAGCCCGTGTGATCAAATCGTATGTGTGGGCGTTGAACTGTAGAGCTCTCGTTTTGATGCTAATAAAGATTTAAGAAAGAACAATTTGATCTTAGCAAACTAAATTGCTGATAAGAGATAAGTGTTGAATATGGGAAAACTGATATTAATAATACATTGAATGATAATGTAATGTATTGACGTGAATCAATTAATAGTTAATTGATAAAGAAAAAGAGAGTAAATTGAGAAGGCTTATTGACTGCCTTTGCGTGAGTCAAAGAGTGGAAAAATCTCCATTTTCGAATGAACAATAGCTTGGTATTTATAACCACCCATGGGTTCAAGTATCGTGATCCCCAAACTTGGATCAAGATCATGGATATGATCTGTTGAAATCTCGAATATCGATCACATGTTCAGATAGTGTTGCTGACTTGGTCAATGATAAATTCATTGCTTGATATGGTCCTTGTTGAACTTTGGTTAGCCTTCCCGTGCATTTGGGTTCTTTACTGGACTTGGCTCATGCTGTCTGAGCTTTGTCAATATGCCTGGGTTTAATAACTGGGTTGTAGAGCGAATTATATTTTAATCATTTGCTTGGGCTTTAAAGATCGGGCCGCATGACGATTTTTTTGCTACTATATGATTAAGTAATAGCAATGAGCAACAAAAATCACTGTACCATATCCCACATTACTAACGTGTATAAGTCTTGGACTCCCTTTAACTAAATGAAAAGCGTTTTAAGTGATGGTAGAAGAACGCTAGTGTGAGGTTCATTACCAAAAGCAAATATGTAAGGGTGGATGCTGCATGTGTGAATCCTAAAGTGGATACAAACATTGTTCATAAGTATTAGACCATCTTACTTAAATATAGGCAGACAAAATCTACTCGATGAATCTTACTATAATATAATAATTGGTAATTATAAGTCAAATTTTAAGCCTATAAAATTACGGTTAATAGTGGCTGTAATTTTTATAGTTGCAGTTTTTTCATCGTATGTACACCCAAATTTTAGCCACTCCCATTATTTATTTGTTTATTTATTTATTAAATTTGTGATTGAAACCCAGTTAATATGTAAAATATATTTTATTTTATTTTATTTTATTTTATTACATCGTAAATAAACCTTACTCAAAAGTTATCCACTCTTCCAAAAAAATATCGTTTTTAATTTTCTTTTCAGTCAATATTTATTAGTATTTCAAGTTGGACATTAATATTTCACTCAAACATTTGTTTTTTTGAATATATATATTAATATATATATATATATATTATCATATACAATTTGAAAGCTTTGCATCTCTCTCTCTCTCTCTCTCTCTCTCTCTCTCTCTCTCTCTCTATATATATATATATATATATATTGTTTTGCCTATATAACATCCAATCCAAGTTCGGACAAATTAAAACAACAAAACATGCATTCTAAAAACTTTGCATGTTTTGGAGTGAGTGGTTTAAAGGGTAGAGCAAATAATACGATTAAAGTGGTTAATAACACTCAAGGTTAGTTTTGAAACTTGAAAGGTGTAAATAATAAATTGGAACCATTTAATTTTTTTATTTTTTTTTTAATAAAAAAAATCTAAAAGCAAGGCCACGACAACCTGCAAAATAAGTAAATACATGCAAGTTTCTAAGAATGTCAGTAACACAATTCATCATCTATGATAAAACCAAAAGGGAGATACAAGATTGTCACCAGGTATTTTCACAAAATCCAAACATTATGAACCAAACTGTTGAGCGCCTGGTAACACCAGCACTTACAAAAACTACCACATAGTATGATTGCAAGCTTACTGAATGTATCCAAAGTTTTGGCATGATATACTTGTACAAGAACAATAATGCTAAATTTCTGTTTGTCTTATCAGTATAATCCAAAATGAAATTGTAGTATATGACTGAAATGATCAATCCTAACAAGAGCTAGATTATGTTTATAGTTGGTAAAACCAAAGTTTCTTATAAAGCTAAACTCATGAGTCCTTAACTTATGTTGTGGTTATAAATACCCTCAACACTTTGAATAAATGTGCAACCCTTTCTACAACCAAAATCCCAACAACAAAATACAATGCAACAGCAGCATGGATGCCTCTCCAACAGAACATATTCTTCCATTACTAGACATCTCAAAGGCTCTTTCAAACCTTGGTGTCAAATGCACCCTCCATCATCCCTCACATAGGCAAGCACCCACAGATCCATCTTCTAGAGATCACATTCCCTTCCATCAAGGGCCTCCCAGAAGGCTGTGAGAACACAGACCAATTCCCTTCAGTTTATTTTCTAGTCCCCTTCTTAAATTCCGCAAAGGAACTTAAACTACCATTCCGACGAGTCCTCAAGGAAATGGTTGAGAGTCACTCCCACCCCATTTGCGTGATCTCAGATATTTTCTTAGGTTGGGCAGTTGACACATGTTGTGAATTTGACATTCCTAGACTTGTCTTCCATGGAATGGGTGCATTGTCGATGGCAAATAGTAAATCTGTGTGGAGGAAGAAGCTACACCACCGTATAATTTCTGATAGTGAAGCAATTCACTTGTCAGAGACACAACTCAAATTCACATTGACCAAATCAGAATTGCCCGAACACTACAGGTTCTTGGATGATGATGAGTCCTTTGTCAAAATTCATAGCTGACTCTGGTGATACTGATCATGGAAGTTGGGGAGTAAAACTTAATAGTTTTGTGGAATTGGAAGGCTGCCACTTATCTTTTTTTGAGCAATTCTACAAAAATGGAGCTAAAGAATGGTGTGTAGGTCTTGCCCTCCTATATGACGATGAAATCAATGGCAACCATTTCAAATCTCCATTATCTGCCAATTATTTAGATTGGCTTGATGATCATATTACAAAACCAGCATCAGTTATCTATACATCATTCGGTACACAAGCACATTTGTCTGGTGCTGACCTGGATGAGATTGGTTTTGGGCTGGAAATGTCTGATCGTGAATTCTTGTGGGTGATCAAGTCAAAAACATGGTGCCCAAAAGATAGGCTGGAGGAAAGAGTCAAAGGGAAGGGATTGATGGTAAGGGGTTGGGTGGAGCAGAGACATGTATTAGCTCATCCAGCAGTTGGCAGTTTCTTGAGCCATTGTGGTTGGAACTCAGTTTTGGAGAGCTTATCAATGGGAGTTCCGCTTTTAGCATTTCCCATGAATGCTGAACAACCACTAAATGCGAAGCACGTGGTAAATGAGCTGAAAGCAGGATTGAGGGTTGAAATGGGGACCATCAGGATGGGGAAAACTATCCATACAACGACATTCAATTAGCAAAGGTGTGAGAAAATTAATGGGAGAGAATGGGAAGAAAGTAAGGATAAAGGCTAAGGAATTAGGTAGAGCAGCTAGAAAGGCAGTAAAGAAAGGCGGAACTTCCTATAATAGCATGACTGAGCTGATTAACAAACTCTGTGCCAGACATGCAGGAGTCTCAAGCTAAAACTTTTAAGACAAAGCTATTTCAGCAATTAGCAATCCATTTTATCTTACTTCTATTTGTTATTAGCATAATTTTTGAGGGATCGAAGAGAGAGATATCCTAGTCATCTACTAAGTGAAGAACTATTCTAGTGTTCCCATTGCGTGCTTTCTAAAATGCCCTCCTTGTGTTTAGTATTTTACATATAATTTGATTAAGCATTCATGTCTCTCCCAAAGTCCAAACAATTAAAAGTTAACTTTCAATGTTCTAAAAAACACAATACCACATTTTTAAACTACAAAGATCACTATGATCAACAATGACAATGATATTGTCTAAAGAAAGACATGAGAATGATCGACAGGACGATGCCATAATATGCTAGAAGTCAGAAACCGAACCAGGCTATATCAACCAAAACTAACAACCAAGATCCTTAGTGCAGGCAAAGTATCTGCACAAATATCCTACATGACCATACACTGTTCCAACTTGATGAAACCATGTTTGTCTGTCATGAAAGGATTTCATCAAAATGCAAAATAGAGGATATTTACATTCCAATAGTTATGCCAATTTCTGTCAACTTAATAATTTGAAAGAATTCTTGAAATAAGCCCATGTTCGACCACATCTGTCTAGTAGCATATATACCTTCAGCTCCCTACCCTAGACAGGTGATCTACACACAAGACAGGACCATTCCAAAGCAGAATCCAATTCCATTTCTATCTGAATAGCTTACATTTTATTTGGCACTTTCTAATCCATAGAAGATATATTAGAAATACATTAGCCCCACTAATTATCAACCTCCCAATTATGTAACTCCCCATGTAAACCAAAACTATGCATAAGACTACCAGTACTTTCAACAGATCAAACCAAGAACCAAACTTGATTCATGTTTTCTCAACCAAAAAAAAAGAAGTTGCCATTTTTATTTCTACACTACCAGTTTCTCAACAATCGAACAAACCACAGTAATGAAAAACAAACAAACATAAGAAAACAGTAAAAAAAAATTTAAAAAGATATAACTGTACATGATGCATATATATATATATATATATATAAATTATTTAACATAAAATATAAATATAGCTCAAAACTTAACAATAACTTACAAAATCTAGTCAAACCCAGAAATCATTGGTGCTCATCGGAACTCAACCGAACCGGAGTTCGACAGGTGGGACAGGCAGCCACTTTAACCAGCCACGTGTCGACACACTTCCTGTGAAAAACATGACCGCAACCCACGAGTCTCCTGCACCACTGTCCCTGTCTGAACCCCTCCAGACAGACCACGCACTCGGGTTGTGCTTCGGTTTCGGGTTCGGGTCTCAAAGAGAACCTAAACTGGGGGAGCTTTTTGATGTCCTTGGGGGAGAACACGGTGGAGAGATCGGGTTTATTGCGGCGGAGGCGGTTGCGGCGGTGGTGGCGGTGGAGGGAGGTGAGGAGGAGAGGGAGGAAGAAGAGGGAGGCAAGGCCGATTAGGAGGAAGAAGAGGGTAGTTATTAATGTCATTATTATGGCTTTCAAAAGGAGAGAAACCAGCTTTGTCGTGTCCGGTTTCGGTGGCGCTGCCGGTGGTGCGTCATGGTGGTGGTGGTGGTGGTCGACGGCAAAAGAAGGCATCGCTGATGCAAAATTTACAAATCAAATATTCAATTTCACAATAGAAACGACGAGAGAGAAAGAGATATTTGTGAGAGAGAGAGAAGAGTCAAATGTCTCACGTTCAGGGGTTGTGGACCACAAAGTCGATTTGGGTATATATTATTAGAGGTAAGTACACTTAGATCCCTTCGAGTTTGTCATAAATGCATCTCGATCACAAGTATGTATTTACCTACAAAAACTTCCCTTACTCTTAAAATTGGACTAATTAAAAGACGAAATTACCTATAGGGTGTGTTTGCTAATCACTAATCACTAATCACTAATCAAACTCATTAAAGGGAATTAAGTTACCGATTTGTGAATTCCAGTGTTTACTAAATTTTTAGGGAATTAAGTTACGTGGACCCCATTCTCAAATCAGTAATTAAGTTACTAATGAAAAGGGAATTTGATTCCCCCCACCCACCCTGAGAATCAAGTTCCCTTTCCTAAATGAAAAAGGGAATTTATGTATTTTTACTAGAATATCCTCACTTATAATAATTATATAAAACAACAAAACAAAAAAAAAAACGAAAAAATTGTTTTTCATATCCTCGCTTATAATATTCAGTGTTTTAAAAATCGATTTGAGGCAGCCGCCCCGGGGCGGCCTCACCTGCCTCTTGCAGATTCCGCACTGGTGCAGGTGTACTGTAGCGTTTCATCTGAAAGCCCGCCTCCGCCGCTTGAGGCGGCCGTATATGCGCTGCTAACTCCATACTCGGTTGTTTCTTCACTGATGCGGTGCCTTTTGTTTTGTTTTGTTGTTTTTTTTAATCAACAAAACGCTGCATTTTGGTAGTCTTGAAAGCCAAAAATGCAGCGTTTTTAATTTCAATTTCATGCCCTAATTTTTTTTATGGTCAGACATCGATTTCTTCCTCTCTTCTTCATTTCTTCTTCATCTCTTCTTCTTTTCACTTCTCTTCTTCGTCGATTTCATCTCATCACCGTCGAATCCTTCATCGCCATCGACTCCTCGCCGTCGATTCCTTCATCACTGTCGATTGCTACAGCTTCTTCTCTCTCCGATGAAGGGTCGATTGCGTCTCTTCTTCATCGCTTCATCGTAGTCGACTTCTTCCTCACCGTCGACTCCTCGCCGTCGACTACTGCAGCTGCTTCTCTCTCTGGTGAAGGTAAGTTCATCTTCGATCTGCCTCTTCATCTCTGTTCTTCAGTTCTTCATCTCTGTGACTCACTGACTTTGTTATTTATTTTTATTTTTTTTCTTAACTTCTTGCCAATTAACTAGTGGAAGTCAACACATGTGTACTTATATAGTTATATACTATTTTACATTTATACATTTATATTTATATTAGTATATTACTAAGTATATTATATATAGCATAATCTGTTTTTTCTTACTATTATAATCTATTTTTTTTATACATTTGCTCTTTTTTTTTTTTCTTAATAATCTGATTTTACAAATAATACAAATATACAAATATACAATAAAATTGATATTGAACTTATGTTGAATTGTTGCACTGTTTTGCTCTTGAATTCATTGAATTCATTTGTGACTTAACGTTTTTGTTGCTAAGTTTTTGCTCTATTAATTTGGGCCATTGTGATTTGTGAGTTGTGACTTGTGAGTCTTATGACTGCACTTATTTTGTGCTTTGTTTTTCTTACGTAATACATTCAATTTTATAGTGTGTTTTAAATGTCGAATCGAAAAGATCCGTCTTGGAAGTATGGGGTGGAGATTGAAATGGAGCAACAAAAAGGATATAAGTATATCCAATGCAAATTCTATGATAGAGTATTGATAGGGGGAGTGTATCGAGTGAAAGAACACCTTGCGGGTGTTCAGGGTAATGTTGTCCCGTGTATGAAGGTCACCCCAGAAGTGAGAGAAGAAATCAAAACCTATATGCTAAAAAATGATAGTGCGAAAAAAGAGGTCACAATTGATGCGTGAAGAAAAGATTGACCATTGTTTCACTCTTAATAGTCTATCCAAAAAAGGTTCAAGCTCAGGTAGTGTTACTGAAAGAGGAATTAGAGGACCGATGGATAGATTCGTCATGAATGTTGAAAATGATGTGATGGAGGATTTGGGGGGAAATGATAAAGGAATGAAAGGAATTGAGAGGGAGGCACATGAAAACACATGCATGGACATAACTGACTTTTTCTATGAGAATGGAATTGGCTTTAATGTTGCTAGTAGTCCATCGTTCACCAAAATGCTCCGTTCGGTTGGGAGTTACGGGCGTGGTCTAAAACCACCTACATCATATGAGTTGAGCACATCACTATTGATCAAGGGAGAAAGCAATACTCAAGCAATTGTTGATGAAGTAAAAAAAACATAGAGTCAAACAGGGGTGTCTATTATGTCGGATGGGTGGAAGACATTAGAGGAAGACAGTTGATAAACTTCCTTGTAAACAATCCGCACGGCACAATGTTCTTGAAGTCGATTGATGCTAATGATGCAATTAAAGATGCTACATTACTATTTAATCTACTGCATTCAGTGGTTGAAGAAGTTGGTGAAAATCTTGTGGTTCAAGTGGTAACAGATAATGCATCGAACTATAAGAAGGCGGGTGAAATGTTGATGAAGAAAAGAACACGGCTATGGTTGACACCGTGTGCTGCTCATTGTATAGATCTAATGCTTGAGAAAATTGGACCTTTACCTCAGCATCAAAATGCATTGAAGAAAGCAAAGAATGTATAAATCATTACAGAAATGCTTTATATTTAGTATAAATCATTTCATATATGTTAAATTTTTATTCTTGTATTGTAATAGGTGAGTAACTTCATCTACAACTATGGATGGGTGCTGGCTTTGATGAGGAATCACACTAAAAAAGAATTGATTCGTCCCGCTCCTACACGATTTGCCACTGCATTCTTGACATTAGATAGAATGTTCAGTCTGAGGCAACCTTTGGAGCATATGTTTACTTCAAAGGAATGGGATGGATGTAGTTGGGCAAAAAAGGCGGAGGGAAAGGAAATCAAGAAAATCATCTTCAACGACAGTTTTTTGGGGTAGCATGTCTTATGCATTAAAGACCACTAAACCTCTTGTAAGTGTGTTGAAGATGACAGATTCTAAACAACTGCCCACAATGGGATTCATTTATAGTGCTATGGATAAGGCGAAGGAGGAGATAGCCACAAATTTGGGAAATGAGGAAGGAGCTTATAAAGAGATATGGAAAATTATTGATGAGAAGTGGGAGTTTCAATTGCATCGCCATTTGCACGCAGCTGCGTATTATCTGAATCCCTGATTCCAATATTTGGATGGTTTATCCACCCATATAGAGGTAAAGGTTGGGTTGATGGTGTGCATGGAAAAATTTATTCCTGATGAGGAGGAGAGAGTACGGGCTAATTTACAACTTAATCTCTTTAAGAATAAGCAAGGGTTTTTTAGCTACGGACGTGCAAAAAAATCTCATCGAAAATCTTAGCCCCAGTATGTAAAGTTATTGTTTATGTGTATCAATTTCTTTAAGAAATTTATAGTATTGTCTTATAAGGAAATGAACGGTGTTTATTATTCTCATTGTAGCCGATTGGTGGAGTGCATATGGAGACGAGGCTCCGGAACTTAGAAGTTTTGCGGTGAAGATTTTAAGTCTTACATGCTCATCATCGACTTGTGAGAGGAATTGGAGTACACTTAATTTGGTATGGGCTTACTTAGAATTCTAAATACTAGATTAAAATAAATTTAGTATTCCCTAATTAAAATTTCCTTCAAAAAATTTGTAGGTTCATACGAAGAAAAGAAATCGATTAAGCATAAAGAAATTGAATTCCTTGGTGTACATAATGTACAATAAAAAGTTGCAAAACAGATTTTTAAAGAAAAAGGTACTAAAGGATGATGATGAACCATTGGTTAGTGAATATGTGCCTTCAGATGATGAGTGGATGGTTGGAGAAGATGTAGTTGAGGGACCGTCCACAAATGTAGACATGAGTCAACCGAATGGAAGTCATCAAGTAGGAGAAAAGAGAAAAAGAAATACAAGTAAGTAATTCTCCAATTAAATTTAATAGGTTTTACTTAGATAGAATGATATATTTAATTATAAATTTATAATATTACTTAACATTTTTTGGGAGACAAAGGAAAGGCTTTGCAAATGGTGGATGGAGAAGGAGGCTGGGAGGATATTTCAAACCAATACAACTCTCCAGGAACTTCAGATGATGATGATAAAGGAGATTACCCTTTTGATCCACATTTCAAGCCAATGGACATAAATGATAGCTTATGAGATGGATTAGATTAGTGGTCATTTATCGTTAGAATGACATTTTTTTATTTTTTTTTTGCAATGTTTAATTTGTTTGAGATATTTTATGTTTGTATTATTGGATATGACTTATTTCCTGAATTTTATTGAATATTCTCTACTTGACTAATTTTTTTATAATTTATATATATATATATATATTTTTTATCATTTTCGGCTTAGGCACCCGCCTCGGTCGCCTCGAGGCACCTGCCTCGCCTCACGGAGGCCCTCCTGCCCCGTACCGCTTTCCGCATTTAAAAACTTTGATAATATTCATGTATTTTGAAAGTATACAAAACAAGGTTAAATTGCTTAAGACGTACCTAGAGAGGGGGGGGGGGGGGGGGGGGTGAATAGGTTTTTCGCCTAATTTCAATCCCTTGAACAAACTTACGTTTGTCCCTCAAGGTAGCCTTACATACAACATAAACATCACGGAATCATACTAAGACAAGTTATCATGTGATCATTCATACATTGTCTAAGTATCAATATGTTGTATGAGGTATAAAGAAAATACAAAAAACAATTAGCAAGAATACTTGTATATGAATATATGTTCAATCATTACAAGTATATACAAATATTGCTATACATAAAATTCTAAACAATATACAAAAGAAAATGTATTTACAAATATGATCAAAAGAATATATTTACAAATCACACTATACAAAATCTTGTATCAATATACTTCACAAGTAATTGATGTGTCACAAGATAACAACATATACATAAACAAATATAAAAGAGAGAGATAGGAAGAATTAACACAAGGGATTTTTTAACGTGGTAAAACCTCCAAGGAGGAAACATCCACGGGTTGAATTACAACCATTGGGTACTTATATATATACTTGGAAAGTAAATTAGAAATTCCACAAAATGACCAATCCTAGTCACCAACCCATGTGGAGTCTATGTTTACCCAATCCCTATTGGAAGATACAAAATCCCTCAATGATGTAAACCACCACATATTGGAACTCATACCAAAACCAACATCGTTGGAAGATTAGAAATTCCTCAAGAGTGCATACACATCCCATGTACCCCGCTCTATCGGACTCTATGTCTAACCAAACACCCGGGCATACCAATATATAAGCCAACTCTCTATATAAGGCACACGTGCCTCTAGAAAGCCTCCCATGCATGACTATCCAAGTCCTCCAGACTCTAGCCATGACTTCTTGCTTGTCTATCCAAGTCCTCCCGACTCTAGACAAGACTTCTTGCTTACCTATCCAAGTCCTCCCGACTCTAGGCAAGACTTCTTGCTTGGCTATCCAAGTCATCCCAACTCTAGCCAAGACTTCATGCCTTTTACAAGGACTTCCTAATGTGATCATGTGAATGCAAATGATGCAAACAATCATAACAACATAGAACATGTGATCAATACATTCCATGGAACAACTAGATCTAAAGATGTGAAAACACAAGCAATAGAAATCTAGATGCAAAATCATGAATGAAAACCTAGAGCATGTGAAAACAATTAACACATAAAACTCATAGATTCATTCATACAAAATAACACTTGAACAATTTCATATACATGAGTCACAAGTTCAAGATGTCATAAACATACATCAAAAATGCTAGAATCATAAAATGTATTCAACAATTATTCTAGCCAAAGATTTAGAGATAGGAGACGTGTTAAAAACAAATCAATCCTATATATCTCTAAAAACACATAAAAAGGCTCTAATCCTAGATTTCATCAATCATGGATCAAAGTCACATATAAAGGATTATTAATCATAAACTTGATCAAACAAGTCTCAAACAATCCTAGATATCAATCTAATCACAATACAACTCTCAATCATGTTAAAAACAAAGAATCAAAGATTCTAGTCAACATGTGTCTCTAATTAGACTATTCAATTAGATTGATTATGAAGCTACCTTTCTCTATAGCATTCACTAAACAAACATATACATATAGAAGAAGAAACCCCAAGCAAATTGGAGGTTAAAAAAGATGAAATCACAAAGTTATGAACTCTACCTCAATTACAAGAGCTGGTTCGTTTTTCTGAGGAGATCTGTCAGAAAATCGATCAAACCGCTGCACAACCACTTGGAAAAGGTAGAGGACTCGAATACGAACAATCTCCAACTTGAATCACTCAATTCCGACTCCGTATGAGAAAGTTATGGTGTTTGGAAGTTGAGAAAATTTGGGAGAAAATCATAGACGGGATTTCACACTTTTTCTTCTTGAAAGAGAATGGAGGGAATTGGAGGAATTTAAAAACAATTGAAGGAGGGGCAAAATTGTCCAAAATTTTGGGGGGACTTTGGCAAGTCCACGTGTGGCCAGCGTGTGCCACACGTGGCCAGAGAGGAGCTCTGGCCGTGTGGCACACGTGGTCCACACGTGGCCACCCCTTGCTTGGCTTTTGGCCAAGCGACCTCCTCGCGCACCTCTCGCGTTCTTCAGCCGTATTCGGGCATCCGAACTCCGAATTCGAATCCGTTTTCGGATTATGAACCGTGACTCCCTTACGCACGACGAAGACTATGAAACTTTGAAAAATGGTTGAGAATTCATCTCGGAAAAAGACGACGAACACAACTCAACGAATGAGAACGAAAAGTAGCGTAGCTACATCGTTTGGACTCGAAACTTAACGTATGAGTAACCGAAATGACCGGGACTCAATAAGGAATCAATTAAGCACTATTACAAGTCCAAAACACAATAAACACAAACATACAAACACAAGTGATCAGGCCAAAATTGGTATGATTTTGGCCCTCATTTCCGTTTCTTTTTGCTTGATTCTCGGGCATTTCCCCGTGTTTAATGTTGTTAAATTGAGTGTTTTAGGTTTTATTAGGTTTCAGAAGCAATTGAGATAAAGGTGGAGGACTTGTGCGAAAATGTCTCACAAATGAGAAGAAACAGGGCATTTTCGCCACTTGGACATAAGAGGGCGCCACTTGAGCGCCATGGCGACAGAAGAGTTCCCAAAGGCATCAGAAGGTCGCCACTTGGGCGCCACTTGAGCGCCATGGCGACAGAAGGTCACAAAAACAATCAGGTGGGGTCGCCACTTGGGGTCGCTCTGGCGACCTTCCTTGCAAGTGGCGACCTAGTGCACTCAAGGCATGGTCGCCACTTATGGTCGCCAGAGCGACCTTGATGGTACAAATGGCGACCTCTTCACATTTCCAAGGTCGCCACTTATGGTCGCTAGAGCGACCTAGAGGATACAAGTGGCGACCTCTACACATTTTGGTCATGATCGCCACTTGACAAGTAGCGAGAAAGATGGTTTTCAGAGCGACCTTTTCATCTAACCGTTTTACGCTCCATGGTCGCCATAGCGACCAAGGCTCCACATCAGCGAATCAAGTCGTTACCAGTACATGTCCATGAGTGAGTATATATATGGAGCGTCTCTTCATTTTCAAGTATCGAAAATCAGAGAGAAAATTCAGAGAACTCAACCTCAGATCTAGATCATCATCCATGGCACATTTTTCATCATCCTCCATTTCTCTCCTTGAACTCATCTAATCCATCCAACCCTCAACACAAAACCTTGATTACTTCACTACATCATTCCTCATCCCACCATATCTCCACCAAAATCCTTAGTAACTTTCCACCAAAACACCCACATTCCAAGACATTTCCTCAACCTCCATTCCTTGCATCTAAGAGCATAGAGGAGAAGAAGGATTAAGCTTAAAGAAGGTGACCCAAGGGTTATTTCCTTATCATTTACTTCTTTTCATTTATTGCAATTATGTGTAACTAAACCCCTAATCTAGGGGATAGATTTGAGGAACAATTGGTTGTGGGTTTAGTCTAGCTTGTAATGAATCTCTTATGTGTTCTATTCATTCAATTTAATTAGATTTCATTCATTATAATTGACTTGTATATCACTTGTTGATTGCTATCTTGAGTGGAATAATTTGTTATATATTCACATGTGGATTGACAATCTTTGTGTGATTAAGAACCCATTGGATAGGATAGATTAGTGGTGGGTATATCAACCCCACTAATCTAAGCCTCTAAGTGGTTAACATAATGAGATTGGTACATTAATGATGCTAGGAGCTTACCCACATCCAAGTGTTAATCGATCTATTCCCTAGTTCTCTCATTAATTGATTTTATCACTATTCTTATCAAGGTGTTGAGTATTCTATTTTTCATAACATTTTTGTGTATTTTCATTTGAGTAGTTTAGCATTGGTGGCTTTAGAAACCACACATTTATCAAACTCTATGATTTGTTTTATTGTTCTAAGATTAGTCAATTTATCTAATTAACACTCCATTCCCTGTGGAACGAACTTGCTCACTATTTTGCTATCAAATCACATTTTAAAAGGATTAAGTGGCTTTAAAAGAGTTTTCAAGAATCAACCAAAAACTACTATTTTTACTATTTTGTTGAGTACACAAACGACCTCATCAACAAGTTCACATATGAATGCCATTTCCTAGACATAGTCCTAGAACATGCAACTCTAAAATGTATAAGCATTTGAGTTCAATGCATGAGCATACAAAATCATGTGAATGCGTTATATAAATGGTGCACAACAATGCAGGGACACATATGAATGATTTGTGTGTGTGTGCCTATGCCTTGTAAGAGGAATGAGGTCGATTTTACCTTTGATGAGCAATGAAGCTTATTTCCTCTTAGCAAGCCATCATCTTGTATGTACCGTAGTCAAATCTTTCTTTGAAGCTTTGTATCATCACCAACATGACCACATAAACATTTACAAGATAAACACGTTTTGATATGGAATATATGCCAACAACAACCAAAAACCTAACATATTTTTTTTTCTTCTTACTAAAGCAGTATTACATATTCATATATATATATACACGCGCTATGTTGTTTAAGTTTTTTTCTTTTTCCGTAAAGCATGTACTATATATATATACAGTCTTTTTATTGTCAGTTCATCCTGACAATAAATATATCAGGACGAAAAATGTGGACCATATATTATGGAGAAGTTTTGACAAGTGCATACACTTTGAGTCAAATTATATAAATCTAGTGGTCCACATTTTTCATCCTGATATATTTATTGCTAGGACGAACTGACAATAGAAAAAAATTGTATATATATATATATGACTGTAGTGACTTTAATTTTATATATATTGTTTTGTTTAAGTTTTTTTTCTTTTTCTTTTTCCATAAAGCATGTATTGCATATGTATATATATATATACTACAGTGACTTTAATTTTTTTTTATTTTCATTTATACAGTTAATAATTAATCAAGTACTGTGTGAGCTAATGGTTGTATATGTTGAGTTATTTTGTGTTTTAATTTTCGAGAGAAAGAAAAAAAGCACCTAAATGTGAAAAATTAATTCGACATCAAATTAATTATGCTTTTCGAATCTAAATTGCTCCTTAATTTTTAATTATTATTGACTAATTAGTTGAAAGTTTACAATATAAATATGTTAAATATTAGTTATAGTGTTATGAGCGATATAAAAAATAGTTTTTCATAATAAAAAATATATTTCAATAAATTATATACACAAGGGTATTTTTGTAATCACCTATATATCATTCTAATTCCTTAGTTGAATTAAACACTAGAAAGGGAATAAATTTAATTCCATTTTTGATTCATAAATTGTTAGTAAACACTAGAATCGAAATTAAGGAATTTAGTAACTTAATTCCGATTCTCCTCCATTCCTTTTTCAGTGGAACTTGATTCTGATTCCCTCCATTTCCGATTAGTAAACATGTCAATAGTTATTAAAATTTAACATTAAAGAATCAATTTTGTTATAAAAAATAAATAAAATTATCTACTTTTAAAATAGTAAAAGAATTTTAAAATGAGTATAGTATAAAATCATCAACAACAAAAAAAATTATTTTTCATTTTAAAATTATTTTTAAATTTATATTTTATTGAAAAGATTATCTTCGACTGAGGACAATTTTACCTTTTTATTAGTTCAATTTTACCAGCATGGATCTAAATAAATATATAATTGTTATATATCTATTGCATTTATGTCAGATTTCAGGTACCTCAATGTATATTTATCCCTTATTATTATTATTTTAGAAAATAAAAAATAACTGCAAATCTATTTTTTTATTATTATTATTTTCAACAACGAACGAGAATAGTCCCATCACAACTAATATTTTACTAGTTGTGGTAGCCAAAAATGAACCAAAGACTTAAAAGTAAAAGCCCAAAACCTCATACAGTCAATCCAGGCCCATTTTTCTCCAAGTCAACCCAAGACTTGTGCCAGCAAGACTTGACCGCGTAAAGATTTAATCAAAGATTTCAGTTACCAAAGTTGAGTAACTGCTTATTCAAAAGAGAAGAGATCCCTCCTAGAATCACGCCCACCATCTAATGCTACTGAAAGTGAACATTGGGAGGAGATCCTAGCCTATAAATAAGATAGTTCAGTCACAATAAAGGTTCTCGGAAAAACTCTTGCTAAGAAAAGCCTAAAAAAGCGTTCTGAAACTCTGATCTTACTCACTCTGACTATCGGAATTCGATTCAAATCATGATTGTTATTCACCGTCAGCCATTGCTCAGCCTAAACACACCTAAGGCTAAGAATCTAAACCCATATCCATTGTTTTCTCTATATTTCTCTGTTCTTGTTCTTTTGCAAATTCGACGAAAAAGGTAACCATCCCAGGTCGATAGATTAACTATTTTGTAGGTTTATTGAGGAGATGACATCGCTTATTCAACAGGTTCAACCAAGTTGCCTTGGCTCTAACTCAAATCCGACCCATTACATTGTAGTGCCCACCGTGGGGCCCATTTCAACTTTACAAATGAACTAGTTGAACCGATTGAACAACCTATCAACATGTCTGGAGATGGGAGCACACCAACCGTCGAAGAGCAGATCGTTGCGTTGACCTCTCAAATGACTGCGAACGTAGAAAAATTACAGGCTCTTGATGCGGAGAACGTTATGATCTGAGAGACGAATGGCGAGTTGAGAGCTTTGATCAACAGAATAGTGCCCGACAACGTGACATTTGAGCGCCTAATTCCGATTCCAAATGGTGAACAAGTGATCAATTAAACAGCTCCGATCGCACCGGGTAACCCCGTAAGACCAGACATGAACCCTGATGATAAACAGAAACAACGAATGCCCCAGACCGCTCGAGTTGAAATCGACTTCAACAACTTGCCAATCCGGAATGAAATGCCAAATGGGTAGGACCCGGCCATGGATCTACAGCCCGAAAACGTCCTACGGATGCCCATATCGCTCCAGTTGACACCGGGATTGGTAAAACCCAGATCTAACTTATCTTTATCAGCTAACTTGGAATTCTCTCGCAGGTTCATAGAAATGGAAGCACTTATCTAAAGGATTCTAGGAGTCCCTGCTCTAATAAAGAAAATCACGACAAACAGCTTCACCTACTCACCATTCGTAGACGCAATTGCCCTCACCGAAATTCCAAGAAAATTCAGCTTCCTAAACATGAAGCAGTACGAAGGCACGATAGATCCAAATGACCATATTGCACAGTACAAACAGAGGATGTTCACTTCAGCAATCCCACGCGACCTAAGCATGCATCTGCAAAGCCTTCGGGTCAAACCATAGCGACCC
Organism: Acer campestre; assembly: GCA_954870605.1. Lineage (NCBI taxonomy): Eukaryota > Viridiplantae > Streptophyta > Magnoliopsida > Sapindales > Sapindaceae > Acer > Acer campestre. Next base: position 14,059,122 of record OX940804.1, read on the forward strand.
AACTTTACAATAGTACACGAATTTACCTAATAACTCCATTAACTATTTTGTGCAGCTCACAGATACATTCGTGGAGCAGTTTGCAAGCAGTCGCAAATTGGAAAAGTAGTCGGATGACCTATATGTAATAACATAAAGACAAGGCGAAAATTTGAGAACATATGTCGGACGATTCAACAGAGAGGAAGTACAAATCCCACATTGCAACCAAGCGACTGCCATCTACACCATTAGAAAAGGCCTCAGGTTTGATTATGACCTATTTAAAGAACTCACTAAATATCCATGCAGGACAATTGAAGATGTACTGGTAAAAGCGTAGGCCTAAATCAAATGGGAGGATGACGAAGCCAATTTTGTAGGAAAGGCCAACAACTATGCGAATCGGAGAAACGACCAAGTTGATAAACGGTCGAATGATAGAAGGCCAGAACCTTACCCGATGAATGACAGATGGAACACACAATCAGGGCACAAAGGTGTAAACGATAGAAGTTCATATGGGCGTGACCACCGAAGGTCGAGTCGACCATGTCTCAATGTACCAAAGTACAACCTCAGCATCAAACCTGTCGACCTCATAGCGGTGATGAGAGAAATGGGAAAAACAGTTAAGTGGCCATGAAAAATGAATGCACTCATAGAACATCGAGACACTAGACTTCGATGCGAATTTCATGGTGATCATAACCATCGTACGAAAGATTGTGTCACCCTCAAACTAGAAGTTGCAGAACTTCTAAAGCAGGGACATCTGCAAGAATTTCTGATGGACAAGGGGAAACAAACCCTCTCTTGATGCGATGACAAGAGGCAAACCAGCGCGAACGATAGTCCACCAGAGCCTCCCCAACAAGATAGAGTAATCAATTACATCATGGGAGGATTTGAAGTTAGTGGCGTAAGCTACTCTGCGGTAGAGAGGCACATACAACAAGTGTCGAACGCAGAAATTCAGCCTGATCTGGAACACCCCTCGAAAGTCGACGAGACTGTCACCTTCAAGTCTACCAATAAATCAGATTTGTTTTCTCCTCACCATGATGCACTTGTTCTTTTATTACATATTGCTAACTACCTAACAAAATGTATTTAAATCGATAATGGTAGTTCGTGTAATATGTTATTTAATAATTCCTTAAGAGAAATGCAGGTTAACAAATCCAAACTCAACCATCGAACGACCATGTTGACAGGATTCAGTGGAGAACAAAAGAGTACCTTAGGCAAAATCGTATTACCAGTCTACGCTGAAGGAGTTAACCTATACATCAACTTCCTGGTGCTCGACTGTCAATCTCTGTACAATGTGATCCTTGGTAAACCATGGATACATGAGATGAAGGTGATCCCATCGACATACCACCAAATGATAAAATTCCTAACCAAATGGGGAGTATGAGAAATAAAAAGGGGAATAAAGAGCAGCCAGGGAATGCTACCAAAACGCTATGAAGAAAAAGAAAGTGGAATTATAGCAATCACAGGAATCCAAAGTCGAGTTAACCCCGAACAAGCCAAAAATGGAGGAACTCGATGAGGTGTCGATCGACCCTGAGCAGCCATATCGCAAAGTCTTCAATGGGTCCAGACTACCAAAATATATCCACGAGCAATTAATTAAATTATTGAAAGATCAAAGGAGTAGTTTTGCCTGGTCACATTTAGACATGGTCGGCATCGACCCAAAGGTAACAGTTCATCGATTGCAGGTAGACCCAGATCACCCACCCGTAAAGCAATAGCGAAAGAAATTTGCTCCAGAAAGAATAAAGTGATCAACGAAGAGATCCATAAGCTATTCAACATCAAATCGGTTAAAGAAGTGAAGTACCCTAACTGGCTAGTAAACGTTGTTGTCGTGAAGAAGAAGAATGAAAAATGGAGTGTTTGCATCAACTTCACAGACCTAAACAAGTCATGTCCCAAAGATTCGTTCTCGCTTCCCCACATCGACATGTTGGTCGACGCCACAGTAAGACACAAACTACTTAGCTTCATGGATGCCTACTCTAGCTATAACAAAATCCTGATGCATCCTGATGACCAAGAGAAAATCGCCTTTGTCACGGAGCAGGGTATTTTTTTTAATAAGGTTATGCCCTTTGGTTTAAAAAATGCAGGTGCAACCTACCAACGACTGGTCAATAAAATGTTTTCCAAAATGCTTAGGTCGACAATGGAGGTTTGGTCAAGTCCCTAATCGCCTAACAACATATCGATCACTTGAGACAGTCATTCGACATACTAGATCAATACAGTATGAAACTAAACCTTACTAAATGCTCTTTTGGTGTGTCATCAAAAAAAAAAAATTAGGCTATCCAGTCACCCAAAGAGGTGTTGAAGCCAATCCAGATCAGATCCGGTCGATAGAAGGATAGAAGGAATCGAATCACCTAGGTGCATCAAAGACGTACAGAAGCTCACAGGTCATGTAGCGGTTTTAAACAGGTTCATATCTAAGTTGTTCGAACGTTATGTATTGGCTTGATTCCATTGCAAAACACTCTTTATCTGTAATGGTTAGTTGCTTAGGTGATTCTTGGTGAAAAGAAGCTTCAAAGGGGAAAGGCAACTTCTCATGCAAATATCGTCTTCAAGAGGAAAATCTCTTACTTGGATGCTAAGGTATCAAGATTCTTCTTCCCCTTGCAAGGCGTAAGGTACACACACACATGGCATTCATATATGTCCCTGCATGGTTGTACAACATTTTTATAACACTTTTACACACTTGGTAATGTATGCTCATGCATTAGATTTATATTGATAAACATTGTTAATTGCATGTTTTAGGACTATGTCTAGGAAACGGCATACGTGTATGACATTGTGTTTATTTGTTTCGGTTTTATTGTTTTCAGACTTCAACATGATCTCTTATGATTCCTTATTGAGTCTCGGTCATTTTGGTTACTCATTCATTTGGTTTCGAGTCCAAACGATGTAGCTATGCTACTTAGCATTCTCATTCGTTGAGTTGTCTTCATCGTCATTTTTTGAGATGTATTCTCAACCTTTTATCAAATTTTTATAGTCGTCGTTATGCGTGAGGAAGTCACGATTCATAATCTGAAGATGGATTCAAAATCGGAGTTTGGAGGCCTGGATACGGTCGAAGAACGTGAGCGAAGAGCGAGAGGAGCAAGCAAGGCCAACAACCAAGCTTTGAGGTCACGTGTGGACCACATGTGGCACATGGCCAAAGATCTCCTCTGCCCACGTATGCCACACGTGTCCCAGAGATCTCTAAACCAATATGTTCATGAAGTATGAATGAGGTTTATTTTTGAGAAGTTTAAACTTTTAGACCTTCTTGCCATTAATAGTTGTGTAAGTTTTTAAACACCTTGCTCTTAATAATGATTCAAACATGGCAAAAGAGGCATGGAATTAATTCCAAGCTACTTGCGAAAATAGGTTCTTCTTGTTTTATATTTCATTTGTCTACTAACAATTTTTTTGATAAGCATGAAAATAATGTTAGTGACAAAGGCAAAGAAGAAGAAGTTTTCCCGGAGGATGATCATTCTAGACATGATCAAAGACTACCAACTTCAACTTGATGGCAATAGCTCAATCTCTTGAGAAGGAAAGAGATAAAGCCTTAAAGGAAGTTGAAGTGAAGAATGAAGTGATCAAATGTTTAGAAGAGAATATGGTTGAAGATGCTCTTGTGTTAGATAGTTTAATAAGTGATTTTGCTAATAATTTGTTTTTTTTTTTTAAGGAAACAATCAAAGGCAAGGAAGAGAAATTGGCAATCATGATGGCCAAAGAGCTTGTGTTCTTCATGAAGATTCAAGTCACTTAAGCTTTGTAGTTGAGCAAGTTGAGTCTCCTACAACTAAAGACAAGTCACTAAGGAATAAAATGATTTCAAAGGCCAATCTTCCAAGGTCAAATGCAAAATCAAGAAGAGTAAGAAGCCTTCAACATCTGTACACTCTCACCTAAATAGTATCATCTCCATATGTATTATGGTTTGCCATTTTTGAAATGTTGTAGTGCATACTAAAACTAGATGCCATGAGTTTATTAGACAATGCAAACTAGGGAATGAGATGCGTGTTAGTGAGATGAGAAATTCTTCTATGAATGTTTCTCGCATGATGACACTTTGAATTTTGCAGATGATAATGATAATCATGTGATGAAAATTGTTAAGAAGATTTGGGTGAAAATGAGTGTTTTACATGATCATATGCATAGTCTTGATAATATCTTTGCTGATGGCAATAATGTTTTGTATAACATGAGAATATCTTTATAAAGAAGATAGTTGATAATTTATCTTCTAGATATAATATTGCCTTGAGAAATGATCATGATGGTTTATGTGTTTGTGACCCAAGACCAAATGGGTCAAAGGGTGAGTGCTCTTACCATTATTGTAAGTTGCACATGTGAGTTAGCTCTAAGATTAGTGTCAAGTTTTGAGTAACTTAGCTTGCTAGCTTTGTTATGACTTTGACATGAACTTAGCTATCTCACAAATTTCACTATGATAGTCAAAATTTGTTGATTAACTTTTGAGCAGTTGTATATCATGAAATCTATATGGTATTGATTTTTGCTAAGACTTTTGGAGAAAGTCATTTTTGTATGTGTTTGAGTTGAATTGTTAAGTCTTTATTCTCTTGGGATAACATGCCAACAACTTGTTGTCATGAGGACAAACAACCCAAGAGAGCTCATAAAAAGAGTGAAGGCTTTGCATTTAATGAAAAAGCTTGCTTAGTTATTTCTATATCTTAATGCTTGCTTTCTAGCTTTTCATCTTTTGACTCTATGTTTGCATTACATCATGTAGCATGTCATATTAGAGAACTAGTATAGCATTCATATGGTTCTCATTGACATGTGCTCTCTAAAGATCTTTTAATGATGTGTTCACATTGATCTTATTCATAATGTTTGAAATACTTGTGTGATTGTTGAGTGGCTTGATGAGTAAAACTTAATTTGAATATCAATATCTTTGAGAGCTACTCACTTGAGAAGTAATGATCTTAAACAAATAATTTGTATTGTTTCTAGATCATACACTTGAGCTTTAAAATCTTATTTTTGACAAGTGCACTAATGCTTCTCTTATATGTTTTAGTTTTGAGTATATGTGGTTGAAAGTATGTAGATTATGGATGCATCTAGAAGCCTATTGCTTAGGACATGATAGATGACCTATGGTATGAATTCATTTTGCTTCGACACTACATAGTATTCAACGAGCACCCTCATGGAAAGGGCTACACACCTTGGTTATGCAGCTGCCCAATGTAGGAAAGTGCTACGCCATTGTGATGAGTGAAAGCCATCAAGAGGTGTATATGTTTATGTTAGAAAAATCAAAAAAAGCGTTGATAAAAATCATTATAAAAAAATCTTTGATTCTAAGAATAAAAGGCTTAATGGTGTATAGTAGAGAACTGTGAAAAGCTCGAGTTGCAAATAGAAACGGGTAAACAAGCCATATGCATACACATGCTCACATGTTGATATCTATTCTTTTAAAGCAAAAACTCGGATGAATATCGGTTTGACCTATTTTTGGAAACGCTTTAGTTGGATAGGTGTGGAAATTGTTTGCATGTTGTAAGATCATTTATTTGTGTTGGCTTGATTCCATTGCAAAACTCTCTTTATTTGTATTAGTTGTTGCTTAGGTGATTCTTGGAAGAAAGAAGCCTCAAAGGTGAAGAAGCAACATCTTATGCAAATCTCGTCTTCAAGGGGAACATCGCATACTTGGATGCTAAGGTATCAAGATTCTTCTTCCTCTTGCAAGGCATTAGTGCACACACACACACAATTCATATATGTGTGTCCCTGCATCATAGTTCAAACATGTGGTATAACACTTTCACACACATTTAGTATGCACATGCATTTATCTCATTGTTGACAATCTTGTAGAATTGCATGATTTCTCACTATCGCTTAGATATAGCATGCTTGTGTTGCATAGTGTTTATTTGTTTGTGTTTCTTATGTTTTGGACTTGAACATGATCTTATTTGATTCCTTATTGAGTTCTGGTCATTTCAGTTACTCATTCATTAAGTTTTGAGTCCATATGACGTAGTTATGCTACTTTGCATTCTCATTCATTGAGTTGTGTTCGTCGTCATTTTCCGAGATGAATTCTCAACCTTTTGTCAAAGTTTCATAGTATTTTTGTGCATGAGGGAGTTATGATTCATAATCTAAAAACGGATTCGAATTTGGAGTTCGGATGCCCGAATACGGCTGAAGAACGTGAGAGGTGC